>CAUYRT010065990.1:0-16600 GCA_963574885.1 Lepilemur ruficaudatus
AAAAATAGCCAGAATGCTAATCATTTGAAATGTATTAAAAAGCAACAAGTGGAGTTATCACTAATCTCAATTTTAAAATTAATCCCTTTTGATATGCCTGTGTGTTGGGACAGCAGAAACTGAGAAGACTGATATTAAAAATGGAAAAAAATAGCAGATGCAGCAGCTATCATTATTGGCCTTTTGTCACATCAGATTTAGGAAGAAAACACAAGAAATTTTGTCTGGAAAGAGCCAATGATATTATTCATAAACATAGGTACATACACATTATGTACCCAATACATACACATCTGGGAACAAAGATACTTGCATCCAAACACAGCTCGTATCCATACACTCCAATTAGAAAGTAATTGAGAAAGAAAACTAAGTAGAGGAAGAGGTTTTATGGGTAGTTGTGAGGCCATATTCTGAAACTGCTTCATTTTTTCAAAATTTTGTAGCTATCTCCTGGAAAATGGTTGTAATCAAGGCCACATCCTGGAGATCACAGTCCCTCAGTCTTGGAAATGTATGGATTTGCTGCAGCAGCATGGCAAGACTGAGGGACATAAAGATTTGCTTAGGGTTATGACTTGAAATGCCTATAAGACAAGCTAATTCAGGGAAAGGGTTTCTTGTCTCCAGAAACCCTACCTATAGTTAGTTAGTCATTTCCCATGAAGACTCTGCCAATTCTGCACAGGGACATGCATCCGATCCTACTGAGTCTCAGTTCATATTTTCCTGTATCTGTTTCTTGATGTGCTTACCGAAAGGAAGATGGCTGAGGCTTGAAGGCATATCATGATGAAGCTCCTGTCCAGTCATCTCAAGGAACAACATTCTGTGTTACAAGAAGCTCTGCAGCCACCAGGGGCCAAGAATACTTACAGATCAGTCTCTTCACCATCTTGGACACCAATTAGTTCCTAAAAAAACTTACTCATTCCTGACAGATTTTATTCAACAACATCCGGTTTCTTTATTTGGCCATTTGTTAGCAGTAAAAGGATGCCTTTCTCAGAAGGTGGCTCAATTATTTAACTCAACATTAATCAAATTATCTTAAATTAATGCTCCTTTCTCTTCTTAATGAAATTTAAAAAGAAAAACTCCATACACGCTTTATTTTAGACTGCGGATAAACAATAATTGTTTGGAAGAATAAGAGTCTGTATGAACAGATTGGTCTCTCAGTGGGAATGAACTCCAAATATCAGGGAGAGGGATGACTTAGAATCTTGAAAAACTGAAACCTTCCCAGGAGGAGGCAGCCTCTCAGGTATTTTTCTTCCAGACTTCGCATAGCCTCTCATCCCTGAAAAGTACACTGTGTTGAAATAGGTCAGCATGTGGAGAGATATTAAAGAAATGTTATCTGCCCTCTGAGTCATGTCATTCAGTACTTTATTGTTGCCCTAGAAATTGAGGAAAGCAAGACCTCATTAGAACAAATCAGGTCCAAATTTACAATCATGTTTTGACTCTCGGGCAATGCATTCAGCCTTGAGCTTAGATTTAGGTTGAGAGGGTAACAGTAGTGAAGGGTGACAAAGGGAAATCTAAATGCATCCGCTGTCTTCTATATTGTTTATGATTCACCTATGCCTCAAATATCTATGTCTTCACTGTACATAATACTTGGATAAGTGTTGTTTGTAATAAAATGAGGTCTGATTTATAGGTACTGCTTTCAAGGGACTTACAGTCAGGAAGGGGCAAGGAGAAATGTTAATAATGTCTACATGTAATTTAAAGGAATAGAAACATTATAGTTGTATACAAATCTGACTCAGCTGGGGTTAACTAATGAGCTCAAGGTCACAAAGTTTCTGTACCTAATTTCTTCAAACTTTTATATGTTTTCTACACAACTGCCAGAGAAACCTTCTTACATACTTCTTTGATCAGTATTTAATTGCCTACCGATATGTTCTGATGTTCCCCATTGGCAACGTAATAGAATAAAACTCCGTGATGGATTCGGGACTCTAGAGTCAAAGCCAACTTGGCTGCCCTTTTGGCCTCTATTCCCTGATAGAAACCAGCTGCTTTTGCTTTCTTCTCTTGCTGTTTCTTCACATAACCTAAAATTTCCAGTTCTTAGCCTCTTTTCCTACCTTAAACATCTTTAATTTCTGGGTAATGGGGATCTCATCTTCACCTGAAGCAGAGAAGAGAGGCCCGTCATCCTGGCTGGGTCTCTGACGTGGCCCCTGATATTTGTCTGGCCTGTGCCTGGCTGTCCTTCTCCTCTGATAACTCTGTACTCGCACCAGTTGTCTGTAATTATCAACTTCTGCCATCGTCCCAAGTTGACTTCCTATGTTTGTTTGCTAGGGTTGCTATTAAAAAGGTACCCCAAATTGAGTGGCTTAAAACTGTACTGTCTTATAGTTCTGGAGGTTCGAAGTCTGAGATCAAAGTGTCAGCAGGGTGGATTCCTTCTGAAAGTTGTGAAGAGGAATCTGCTGCATGCCTCTTGCCTAGTTTGTGGTGGTTTGCTGGCAATCTTTGCCATTCTTTGGCTTGTAGAAGTATCACCTAGATTACTACCTTTATCTTTACACAGACTTAATCTGTCCAAATTCCCCCTTTTTATAAAAACATCAGTCATGTTGGATTACGGCTGACCCTAATGACTTCATCTTAATTTCATTAATCACATGTAATGACCTTATTCACAAGTAAGTTTACATCTGAGGTATTTCAAGTTAAGGCTTTATCATACGAATTTTGCAGGGACCTATTTCAACCCATACCACTGCCCCAGTATTTATCTAAAGCTCTATTTATGGCCCTCTCGGATTTGCTTAGTAACTACTGAATTCTACATTCTTATATCTTTGTTACTTTATGCAGTATCTAGTGACCTCTGAATCATGGCAGGCATTTGGGAAATGAAAGCAGTTAGAACAGATCCTAGGGTAAGTCAAGTCTGATAGCTCCCATTTAAGTTACTGCTTCACAGATTAGGGCCCAGCCAGGAGCAGAGAGCGAATTGTAGTCACAATTATTTGGAAAGAGGTATATCACAAAATTCAACTTCTATTTGCTTTTCATTTTAATCATAAACTTGACGGCTTGGCCATTATGGCTATGTCTGCAAAGGCACAGCTTAATCATATAGGATGAAGTATGGCTGAATGGTAGAGCTGGAACCAAGAAAAATGTCATTTGGTCTTTCTAAATCTCATTAACACAGTATTTTGGATCAGATCAGATGGATTAAATGTTTCCTTCCTGCACTCAGAACAAAAGTGTAAAATGTAGCTTATCACTGTCTCTTTGAGTTACCATGTAATTCTACAAACACATTACTTTACCCATGTAACCCATCATAGGTCATTCATAATAACATTATAGCTTCATAGTGGCTACAAATTTGGCCTGTTAAAACCAATGATATATTTTTAGTTTTTGGCAGATGTCACCGTGACCATGCTTAAGAATCACTTTGTCCTTTTGCATTGAAACCATTTTTAAAGGTTAAGAAAAGAAAAAACAATTTTTGAACTAAGGTTCAGAAAACATTTTAAAAGATTATTTTGAGGTTTGTAACAAAGTTGTATAAATTTTCTGTGTCTGTTCCAAAAGGAAATGCATTCAGTATTTACTAGTAATTAAAAAGAAAGAGTGAGAATATTTTAAAATGTCAAAGGAGTAAAAATAAAACCGAGGAGGGAAGGAGGGCTTTTTCTCTAAAGTAAGTATATGAAGATTAGAAAGAAAAAGTCAAAAGTTTGTAGGTAATTGGTAGAGAATGAGGATTAAGTAGACTTTCAACTTTTAAATTCTAAACTTTTTTGTTTTATGTCTTAGCTCCATCATTTGCTATATAACTGTAGAAAATACATAAACTTTCAGGAGAGCTGACGCAAGCCTATTACCCATCCACCTGTAGGCAATCACTAAAATTGTTGGTATAATATAAAGAAGGAACTAATTTACTAATGAATATGGCATGCAAAGTCAAACTTCTATTTTGAATAACTAGTATCTTGGATTCAGACTCCATCAATACCGTTTATCTCACAGGCACCAATTGTTTCACTCAGAGTTGCCCAACTCTTTATTAAATTTAGTTGAAGTTTGTAAAAAATGCAGTTTAGGAGATATTGACATTTGCTATCAGAGATTTAAGGTGTCATCATGACAGGGACATGAAAAGTTGGCAACCCAGACAGAAACAGGTAGCGGCTTTTAAGCCTTAGTTTCAAAAGAAACTGGACTAATAATATTGAAAAATAATGGGTGTATGGAGAGGATTAGGAGAAAAAGTACACAGCATAAATAGATAAGGGCACTATGGAAAAATGACAAAGGGCAAAGGGGATTTCCATGGGACGACACAGAAGTCTCAGAGGAACACAAATGGAAATACCAAGGGGTTTTACAGAAAACAGCTGGAATTGTTAAAATTTTGAAACTTATATACACTCAATTAATAATGAAAAGATTAGAGGATTACTTATGTAAAAGCAAATAAGTGATCCCTCTTTTTGTTTCCAAATAAGTAGTAAATTGTGTTGTACTTCTCTCAAGAGGCAAGGGAACTGTCTGAAGTTTAAAATGCTGTATTTGGACTTTTCTAGCAGAATACAGATGGGATCTTCAGCAGCCACTTAAATTTTAATTTAAAATTTAACATTTTTGTATGACAAAAAGAAAACAAAAACAATACATAAAATGAAACCAAAGTCAAATGAGAAATAACGCAGTGAGAAAAATATTTGCAACACTTTTGGCAATTAAAAGTCTAGTTTCCCTAATTTACAAATGGTTCTTAAAACTCAATAATAAAAAGATGGACAACCCAAAAGAAAATTAGGGGAAGATATGAACACATAATTCACAGTAAAAAAAAAAAAACACAAATATCTCATAAAATATGTGAAGAACTATCCAACCTCACTACAATGAAATGCCATTTTTTACCTATTTAAATGACAAAAATTGTTTGATAAAACTAGTGTTGGCCAGGGTATGGGAAAATGGGGGTTTTGATATATTATTAGTACATATATAAGTAGACATTTGGGGAGTACAATTTGATAGTATCTGTCAAAATTTCAAATGCATGTACACTTTTGTCCATTAATCTCATTACTAAAAATCTACTCTATCGTGAACAAGAGCCCAACTGTTTGTTTGCTTTTGTTATTGTCATTAATTTGTTTTTGTTTTTTTTTTTTGGTTTGTCTTCCTCTCTCCTTTGCTATTTTGTTGAAATAGCAAAAACTGGAATTAGCCTAAATGTACATTAATATGAGACTGATGGAATAAATTTTAGTACTATAAAAAATTTAGTACTATGAAATAAATTTAATACTATGTTGATTTGAAAAAAAAAAAACTTGTCCATCTCAAAAGAGAAGGAAGAAAATAAGGAGAAATTCAAAATTGGTAAAGTGCCAAATGGAAGATGAAGACAAGGAGATAAATACTTCGCAAAGGCATGTTTCAGTCCGGAAAAAGTTATGTCCTTTAAACAGTTTTTCATAACTTTTTAACGCCATCTTTCTGAAAAAATCATTACCTATTATTAAAGGTCCTCTTACAGAGGCTTTATGTCTGTTCAATCAAATTTTATTTATTATGTTGACTGGTATTTTGTGCTTAGTACTCAGTAAATCAAATTCTTTAACCTCTATTTTCTGTAGATTTCTCATCTATTAAATGTAGATATTACTAATAACTAGCTCTTAAAGTAGTATTGATCAAATGAATTGTTACCTTAAAGGAGTTTCATCGCTTCTTGGCCTTTTGGCTAAGATCAAGTGTAGTACCTTAAAGGAGTTTCAAACATGACAAATACTCCTGGTGGAATAGCTGGTATTATTTGTAATAATTAAATAATCCTTTCTCATTTGAATTAAATAAACCAAAAATATTGCCACCTTCTTCTAAACTGAATGAGTGTGCATGTGTGTGTGCACACGTATTATTTATATTTTGGTTTTTTGTTGAATGTAATGAAAGTATTTTAAATCTATGCTTTAAAAATTTCATATAATATCTTATTAAAATAATTTTGTAACTAGAATTTCCTGTATATTCTAATGACTGTTTTAGAATACAGTTTATATCAAGGGTAGTTTGAGAAGGCCCCATAGAAATAAGATACTAACAGAAGTGTAAGGTAAACATACATACATGTACATACACGTAAACATACCTACTCTATCATACACACACATATACATCAAATAGTATCTAGTAGAATAACTCACCACTAAAAAATATATTTTATCTTTAAATGTGTTTTATTATCTATTTTAAAAAATATATAAACAGAGTGGGAAAATTCACTTTTTTGAATGGCAAAGGCAGTTATGTTTGTTGTGGCAATACAGTTTTGAGATAGGATTTTTGATTTTGATCTCCTTTAAGGCCAGGGCTTCATGTTACTCATCCAGCATACCCCCTGGCTCATAGTAAGCACTACATATGCATTGATATTTATAAATGAATGAATGTATGAATCAATAAATCAATGAGTGAGTACATGAACAGGAGAATGAAAGGCAAAAAGTTCGATGCAAAGAATTATGAAAGAAACAGAACAGTGACCACATCTGTCCTTCCTTTCTAAGTGGTTGTTTTCCTTTCGCTAGTTAGACAGGGAGATCCTGGGGGGATATATTTTTAGAATGCAGAGAAACTGTTTGTTAAGCAAGAAACATCACGTAGGTCGAAAGACTGTAGCCGTAGTTGGCAGCCTTGAGAGAAGCTTGGTATACTTTGATACCTTGAATCTGAAGGCCACTGAAAAATCTAAACACACATTTACACACCAGATTTAAAAGTTGCAAAAGGATTTAATAAAGAAGAACAACCACACTTGTAATTATTTCTTTCTAATGCTTCTTAAAACTGTGAGCTCCAGTATGGTAGGGAAATTCTTTAGTGTGGTTCCCTTGGCACCTAGCCAACATTTTGCACATACTATATGTGCTTCAGTAAGTTTTTTCTGAATGAGTCTATGAATGAATTAATAATATTGCAAAGAGGTGTTAAGAATGAAGCAAAAGGAGATATGGGTAGAGACTGATAGAGGAAAGAACTGATAGAAGTAAATTAAAGATTGTAAATAGAAATAAAGGAAAAACCTTGGATGGATATAAAGGAAGGGTGAGAAGAAAGAATTGAAGATTCCAATAGGAAGTGAACACCATGAGGTGCAGGAAGGGGTCTTTGTGGAAAGGTTTGGTAGTATTGAGTTTGGGTTTATTTTCTCTAACCAAAAAGTGTTTCAGCAATTTGGGAGAAAAACAAAACTCAGAAATTACAACAAAAGCAAGTTATGTGTTATGTGTCTCTGCAGACCTCATGAAAGAGCAATTTACTCTTGCATGTTCTCTAAATGTTTACAAGAGAAAATGTTTTATGGGCATACTGATTTTGGATTCCCTTTCCATCTCTGACTGTCAACTAATTCACTTGAAAGCATAAACTTTCTGTATGTGGAAAGCTAAAAGGTCTTTCTACAGCTGAGGCTTTTGAATTTGAATATTTGGGTTCTGGGCTGGTCACTCTGTCTCAGAATTAATGTAGTGAAAAATCTATTTAATAAAAAGCAATTAAATTTCAAATAAAGACATGAGTAATCAGACCTCAGTTTCACCAAAATTCAATAACCCTGCCAATCTCTTGGTTTAACTCACAAGAAATGAGTCTGTGGGAACACCATAGAACTTCAAGTGATGGAGATATAATGTTAGGCCTAAAATCCTGGGCCTGTTTCCTTCCATGATGAGTGGTTTCCCCTCAAGTTTATAGATTCATAGTAAATCGATGCTATTATTCTTATTATGTATAATAAGCATGAAAACCAGTGAAGATGTGGGGCTTAAAAGATATTGAACTGATATCCTTGTTTTGCAGATAAGTTTATTAAGGAGAAGTGTGTTGCTCCAGTTCAGAAAACTACTTAAGGACAGATACGTGAACACGACTCAGGACTCCTGATTTCTGTTGTAGCACATTTTCACTAAGTTATGTACTAAAAAATAAAAATAGTTTATTATGTGATAAAGAGCAGGATATAGTTGAAGTCTAAGTCCTTGAGTAGCCTAGCAATGACCATTTATTGGATATTCTAATTTTAGGAGAGTAAAATCTTGTTCATTGCTATTATTGCATCGTTATTATTGCCAGTAGGTTTCACAGAATCTGGCACTTGGGTGTACAATACATATTTTTTTTAACTGAGGTACGATTTATGTACAATAACATGCACAGATTTCAAAAATTCAGTTAGATGACTTTTAGCAAGTTTATGTATATGCACATAGCCATGTACAGAATACAAACATTCTAGATATGAGTTCTTTGTCAGATATATGTATTATTAATATAATTTATTTTCCAGTCTGTGGCATGCCTATTCTTTTTCTTAATGATATCATTTATACTACTCCAGAAAATTTCTTTATTCCCTTAATGGTCCATCTCCCTTTCATTCTGTCCACTCATAAAAGTGAGCATTTTCTGAATTCTGTCATCATAGATTAGTTTCGTCTATTCTTGGGAGTTATATAAATAAAATAAATCAGCAAATATATTTTTGTTCCTCTTTCTTTCATTCATAATGTCTTTAAAATTTATTCATGTTGTTGCCTATCTCAGTACTTTCCCTCTTTATATTACATTGTAGCATTCTATTGTGTGACTGTAACATATTTTGCTTATTCATTCTCCTGTTGATAGATATTTATGTTATTTACTCTTTGGGATGATTATGCCTATGCAAGTTGCTATAAACATTCTTTTATAAAATGTCTTTTTTGGACATTTGGAACACATATTGTTCTACTTATTGGCCATTTGTATTTATGCTTTGTAAAGTATCTGCCTAATTTTTTTTACCTATTTTGTAAATTGGTTGTTTGCCTTTTTATTATTGATTTACAGTAGTTTTCTATATATTCTATATACATGTATATAGTGGGGGAAGAGAGAGAGAGCGTTCTCTATGTGTATTTTATATATGATTTGATTTTTTTCAAACATATGTTCTATAAAATTTTTTCCAATTTTTTTATATATTAATTTTCTTGATAGTGTTTCTTTGCGTGAACAGTAAGTATTAATCTGATGAATTTTACTTACTATTTTCCTTTTAGAGTTACTGCTTTTGTGTCCTGTTGAAAACACTTTGCCTATTCCCAAGGTTATAAATATATTATTATTATTACTTTTCTTCTTGTTTTATGGTTTTCAATTTTAAATTTAGGTCTAAGATTCATCTTAAATTAATTTTTTATGTCTGAAGTATGATAAGGGTTCAGTTGTTTCAGTACTATTTGTTAAAAGATTTTCTTTTCCTTCATTAAATGAACTTAGTGCCTTCTCTGAAGATCTGTGAATGCCATATGTGTGGGTCTATTTCTGGACTCTGTTCTGTTCCATCAATCTCTGTGGTATATCTTTAAGCCAATTATTATACTATCTTCTTTACTATAGATTAATAGAAGTCTTGAGGTTAGATAATATTAAGTCCTCTAGTTTCTTAAAAAGATTGTTTTGGTTATTCTAGATCCTTCATATTTCCACTCAAATTTTAGAATCAATTTGCCAATATTTTCAAAATGGTCTGTTGGCAATTTGATAGAATTTATATCAAATCCATAGGTCAAATTGGGGAGAACAGACATCTTTAAAACATGAAGTTCTATCAATGAGCATAAGCATAGATCTCCATTTATTGGAGCCTTTTAAATTTCTCAGCAATGTATTTTAGTTTTCCTTGTGGAGATCTTGCATATTTTTCAATAGTTTTTTTCCCCCCCTATGGACAAATCTTAGATTAATCTTATAAGAAATCTTACTTAAATACTTTATAAAATTTCAGGGAAGCTATCAGAACCTCAAGTAACTTTGCAAGAAGAATTTTTAAGCATGAACTTCTCTTTTGTTTTTAGTTATTGGGCTATTTAGATATCCTATTACTTATGTCAGTTTAGATAAGGATATTGTTCAAACATTTTGTTCATTGCATCCAACTTGTGAAATTTATTGGCATAAAATTGTTTGTTTTTTTATTTCCTATAGAATCTCTAGTGATGTTCTCTTTTTGTTCTTGATGTTGATAATTTGTATTTCCTCTTTTTTTGATAAATCTTGCTAGATTATTAATCTTTATAATGATTCTACTTTTGACATTTTGGTTATTGGTTGTTTGTTTTATATTTCATTGATTTTTGCTTTTATCTTCATTATTATCTTCAATTTACTTTGGGTATAATTCATTCTGCTTTGTCTAGTTTTTTTAAAGTAGAAGCTCTGATTATTTATTTTTAATCATTCTTCTTTTCTAATATAAGCATTTCAAACTATAAATTTCTCCCTAGTGTAGCTTTTTTTTCTTATGATATCTTTATTGATTAAATGTGGAAAATTTTTGTTAAATTCCAAATATCTGAAGATTTTCTATATATCATTTTTGTTATTAATTTCTAATTTGGTAGAATTGTGTCCAGAGAATATACTCCGTATTATTTTGATTCTTTAATATTTTTGAGACCTTTTTATGGCCTAAAGGATAATCTTTTTTGGTGAATAATCCATTGTGCACATGCAAAGACTGAGTACACTCACTGCTATAATGTTATATACACACCATTGCTTTGTAATGAGTTATCCAAAAATGTAGATTTTTCGGCTTTTTCATTTAGTTTATCAGATTTTGCTTCATATATTTTGAAATCCTATTTTGGTGCATATACATTTTGAATTTTTATGACTTCCTTATGAATCAGTCCCTTTATAATTATGAACATTCCTCTTTTTCTATAGTAATATTCTTTGCCTTGAAGTCGATTTTGTTTGATATTAATATAGCCACACCAAATTTCTTAATTTTACTGTTTAAATGGTATATTAAACACAAAAATCTTAATCTGAACATTGAGAGTTTTAATCTTAGTGTTTAAGTGGTATATTTTTAATACATTTACTCTCATCCTCTGTTTTTATATATAAAATTTCTTGTAAATGGCAGAGAGTTGTTTCTCTTCTTTTATGTAATCTTAGGATATCTGACCTTTATAGAGAGTGTTTAATTCATTAACATTTAATGCAATTATTTGTATGGTTTGATTTAAATCTCCTGACTTTAGGTCTTTCTCCTCTTGTGGGGACTGACCTGTTCCACTTTCTCTGGAACATATTAAAAAAACATCTCCTGACTTTGTATTTGGTTTTTACTTGTATCATTTGTTATTTGATCCTTTGTTTCTCTTTCTTGCCTTCTTTGAGGTAAATCACATATTTTTTATATTTTACTTCAACTCCTATTTTTAATATTTAGATATATGACTGTGTAGTGTTTTAGCCATTTAGCTAGTGAAGTACTCTCTAAAAAATTTCTGCAATGAAAATATTGTGTCTGTTCCCTCCAATATGGTAGCCACTTTAGCACTTGAAATGTGACTAGATGAGGAACTGAATTTTTATTTAATTTCAATTAATAACCATCTAAATTTAAATACCAACATGTAGCTAGTAACTACCCTACTGGACAGTACAAATTTAGACACTACAGTATGAATCTTAGATTCATTACCGCCTGCCTTCCAATAAATAGTACTATGCTTCTTCACAAACAGTATATATATTAAATAAATATTCAATTAATAAACCTGATTTTTAGAGCAATTTTAGGTTCACAGCAAAATTGAGTGGAAGTACAGAGTTCTCATATAGTTCCTGTCCTCTCCTCACACACACAGCCTCCCCACTACCAATATCCCACACCACGGTGGAACATTTCTTATAGTTGATGAACCTGCATCAACACATTATTATCACCCAAAGTCCATAGTTTATAGTAGGGTTTACTGTTGGTGTTGTACATTCTACGGGTTTTGACAAATAATGACATGTATCCACCATTGTACTAAATCATACAAAATAGTTTCACTGTCCTAAAAATCCACTGTGCTCTGGGCCTGTTCATCTCTACCTCTCCACAACCTATGGCAAAAACCACTGATCTTTTTACTGTCTCCATAGTTTTGCCTTTCGCAGAATGTTTTATAGTTAGAATTACTCAGTATGTAGTCTTTTCAGATTGGCTTCTTTCAGTTAGTAATACGCATTTAAGGTTTATCCATGTCCTTTTATGGCTTGATAGCCCATTTCTTTTTGATGCCAAATGATATGCCATTCTCTGGATGTGCCACAGTTTATTTATCCATTCATCTACCTAAGGACATCTTGATTGCTTCTAAGTTTTGGCAATTTATGAATAAAGCTGCTATAAACATCTGCATGAAGATTTTTGTGTGGAAATTAGTTTTTTAATTACTTTGAGTAAATACTAGAGAGCACAGTTGCTGAATACAATGATAAAAATGTGTTTACACTTGTAAGAATCTGCCAAACTATCTTCCAAAGTGACTGCACCGTTTTGCATTCCCACCAGACATGAATGAGAACTTTTGTTGCTCTGCGTCTTCACCAGCATTTGGACTTGCCAGAGTTCTGGATTTTGGCCATTCTCGTAGAAGTACAGTGGTATCTCATTATTTTAATTTGCAATTCCCTGATGGCATCTGATGTCGAACCACTTTTCATATGCCACTTTCTATGTGTACATTCTCGTTGGGGAGGTTACTATTAAGATATTTGGCTCATTTTTAATCTTGGGTTCTTTATTTTAGTATTGTTCAGTTTTAAGAGTTTTTTGTATACCTTTCATAACAATCCTTTATTAGATATATCCTTTGCAAGTATTTTCTCCCAGTTTGTGGTTTGTCTTCTCATTTTTTTAACATCTTTTGCAGAGCAGAACTTTTTTATTTGAATGAAATTCAACTTACCAATTATTTTTCTCATGCATCATGCCCTTTAAGTTTTATATCAAAAGTCGTCAAACCCAAGGTTACCTAGATTTTCTCCAATGTTATTTTCTTGGAGTTTTATAGTTGTGTGTTTTACATTTAGGCCTACGATCCATTTTGAATGAATTTTGTGAAGGATGTAAAGTCTATGCCTAAACTTTTTTTCAAATGTAGATGTCCTGTTGTTCTAGCACTTTGTTGAAATGACTATCTTTGTTCCATTGAATTGCCTTTGCTCCTTATCAAAAATCAGTTCACTATATTTATGTGGGTCTAGTTCCAGTGATCTATTTGTCGATTTTTCCACTAATACCACATTATCTTGATTACGGTAGCTTTTTGGTAACTCTTGAAGTCCATTAGTGTTAGTGCTCCAAATTTTTTCTTCTTTAATGTTGACTTGGCTTTCTGGGTCTTTTGCCATTCAATCTAGACTTTAGAATCAGTTTGTCAATATGCACAAAATAACTTGCTAAAATTTTTGTTGGGATTGTGTTGAATCCATAAACCAAGTTGGGATGAACTGATATCTTGACAATATTGAATATTCCTATCAATGAACATGGAATATGTCTCTATTTATTTGTTCTTCTTTGATATGTTTCATTAAAGTTTTGTAGTTTTCCTCATATAAATCTTATACTTTTTTAGGTTTATATCTAATATTTTATTTTAAGGAGTGCTAATGTAAATCTAATGGTTTTTTTTTTTAATTTTAAGTTTCACATGTTCTTTGCTGGTATATAGGAAAGTACTGACTTTTGTACATTAACCTTGTGTTCTGCAATCTTGCTATAATCACTTATTAATTCTTGGCTGTTTTTTTTTTCTTGATTCTTTTTCATTTTCTCCATAAACAATCATGTCATCTGTGAATAAACACAGTATTACTTATTCCTTCTCAATCTGGAGACCTTTTATGTCTTTTTTCTTTTTTGTCTTATTTCATTAGTTAGGACTTCCAGTATGATAATGAAAAGCAGTGGTGAGAGGAGACATCTTTGTCTTGTTCCTGAACTCAGCAAGAAAGCTTCTAGCTTTTCACAATCAAGTATGATGTTATCTGTAGGTTTTTCAGATGGAGATTAAGTATGACATTATCTGTAGGTTTTTTCAGATGGATTGTCTCCTCTTCCATGTTTTGTGCACCTTATTTCTCATATTTTAGTTCTACATAGTCTAAAAGCCCCTCAATACATTCAACATATTGTTATTTCTCTTTTAAGTATTCTGTAGTCTTTTAGAGGTATAAAATGATACATATAAATATAGACATATATTAAAAATGGATTTTTTGTATTTACCCATATTTTTGTGCCTTTCATTCATTTCTGCAGATTTTGGGTTCAATTTGGTATCATTTTTGTTCAGCCTAAAGAACTCTTTTTAGCATATCTTATAGTGCAGAGTTGCTGGAGGCAAAATCCTTCAGTTTATGTCTCTGAAAATGGTCCTTTCTATTCGCCTTCCTTCTTAAAGGAGAGAGAGAGAGAGAGAAAGAGAGAGAGAGAGAGAGAGAGAGAGAGAGAGAGAGAGAGAGAGAGAGAGATCACTCTTAGGAATTTTTTTTCTTTTTTAGCATTTTAACTGTATTATTATTTTTTTCCAGTAATATGTTGCCAATTATCTTTAGTTGGAAGTCAATCATCACGCATATTGGTGTTCCATTGCATATAGTATGTCTGTTTTTACTGACTACTTTTAAATCATTTTCTTAAACTTTGATTTCTAGCAATTTGACTATGAAGTGCCTAGATGTGTTTTGCTGTGTAGTCTCCTGTATGTATGTTAATGGCTTTTAAACCTTTGGAATCATTCTCTGTATTTATTTACATATTTTTTCTACTCTAGATTATCTTCTATTTCTATACTCATTCTTCTCTTTCTATACTCATGTTGTCCCATAGATCTCAAACATTTTTATCTATTTATGTTTTCTCATGTTTTTTTCATCTTTGTGTTTCAGGTTAAATGCCTTCTGTTAGTCTATCTTCAAAGATACTTATTATTTGTCTTATTCCAGTCTGCTGTTAAGTTAATCTGATGATCTCACATACGATATTGAACTTTTTTGAGAATTTCCATTAGAATTTTTGTTTAATATTTATGTTTCCACTGAAACTTCCCATCTCCTTCCTCCTGTTGCCTGTCTTTTCTACTAAACCCTTAAGACTTTTTGTCATAAACATTTTGAGTCCCTGACCAATGATTCCAACATCTGGGCCATCTCTGGATCTGCTTTTCTTCATATATTCTCTCTTGACCATGAGATTTATTTTCTTAACACTTTGTATGGCATGTAAATTTGTATGGTACTATAGACATTTTGCATATAAAAACAGTAGAAATGAGAGGAAATCATATCTATTTCCAGAAAAGAGCTGGAGTGAAGAGCCAAATAAATCTGATCAGTGGTTGATATCTGTTTGGGCTTTATTGCAACTTTAGTGTGACTACAATCTTTAAATATTTCTAAGGTAGAATTAGAATTTTGCCTCTGGTGGGCTTCTCTGACCAAGTTCTAGCTTTTTAAAACATGAAGACCACTCTCTGCTTTTACAGGTTGGCTGCCATCTCTTTGGGTTCCTAGGGAGTTTTCTTTGGTCTTCTCCAGTCCTCCCCAACACTTTCTATGCCAGGAAGGCCTCTTTTCTCCCAAAATGTTTCAGAGCAGTCTCTCTCAGAATTTCTGTATGCCCCCAGCTTTTAGAAGCTGAAATCCAGAGTTGAAATTGATCCCTCCTTGCTTTCCTTTCCTACCTTCAAGCCTTTGGGAAACTACCCCGAACACTCAGCAAAGACTCAGGCAATAGATTTGGCAAGTGAATACAGATTTACTCTACAGCCAGAGGGATCAGAATTCCAATCTTTCTTAGCAACCCACACACAGGCTTTAAAATTTTGTTAAAGATTTGGCTGATTTTTCTTTACATCTGTCAATGGGGGAATTTTTCTTTTTCTGCCAACCAGCCAGAGAGGAGAGCAGCTTTGATGTTTTCTGTCCTATGAAGTGTTCATCACTGGAATTGAGTTTATTTAAAGTTTCTTTACATTGTTACCTTTCTGATGAATTCAGAAAGACTGATTTTGTACCTCACTTGATTTGTCTTGTTTATATAGTGAGAGTTGGACTCTCTTGTAACTTTTTACTTCATAATTAGAAATGAAACTGTCCCTCAATGGGTTTTTGTTGATGGTATGAAGAGAACCAAGAGTCAGTGTCTATAGTGTTAAATTTTCAAATTCCAAGTCTGTTCTGAATTTGTTCCTTGCTGTCTCCTTGAGCAATTTTTTTTTTAACATTTCTGTTTCCTTAAATGTAAAAAGGAAATAATAATTATGCCAAACTTATAAAATTTTTGTGAGGATTAACTGAGTTATTATATGTAAAGAATTTAGAATAATGCCTGGAACTAAGTAAGAATTATGTGTTTGTTATCTTTATTTATTATTTGAAATAGAGTTTTTCTTTAGAAAGCACAGAATGTGTTCCACAAATCTCAGCAAGGTAGAGAAAGGATCAAAATAATTACCTCCCACTTTGTAGAAGGTAGAATTACATATTACTACCAATTATTAAAACAAAAGGTATTTTCAGCCGGGCGCGGTGGCTCATGCCTGTAATCCTAGCACTCTGGGAGGCCGAGGCGGGTGGATTGCTCAAGGTCAGGAGTTCGAAACCAGCCTGAGAAAGAGCGAGACCCCGTCTCTACTATAAATAGAAAGAAATTAATTGGCCAACTAAAAATATATAGGAAAAATTAGCC
>CAUYRT010065992.1:0-87593 GCA_963574885.1 Lepilemur ruficaudatus
ACATACTGGCTTTACTTGCTTTCCTTTATATTGCTTTCCTCGTCACAACTACAAAGAGAAAGTGGGATACATTCCATATTTGTTATTTTCAGAACCTTAGTGGTTTAGTTGTGATTAATGAATAAAACACACAAAGTTACAAGTAAGCATTGAATAATATTTAGTGTGAAATCCAGCAGGCTTTATAAACAGGCAAATGTAAATCATTTCAGCAATTTTCCTTCTTGTTCATGTCAATTAATTTCCACATGAATATCTACATGTTTGAAGGTATTTTAAATTGATTCGGCATTTCCTTTCAAAATCACAGGTATCAAATATCTAGCATTTAAATGTTGCTTTAGCCTGAGACTAGCAATGAGCTGCAATGCAACTGCAAACACATTTTTGAATGACTAGTTTTGATTTTATCAACCTTCGTAGTTTATTAGTTTTATTACTGCATGCAGACACAAAGCACTTATTAAAATAAGGTTTATTTTTTCTGCTCACCAAAATATGCATAATTAGGCAAGTTTCTGCTCTGGGTTTACTAGGTGTGCCTCTGCTTTATGGGTATTTTTAAAAAGGCAGAGTATTAATAATTTTGTAAGTGTGCTACTGTTATAGCCTGGTAAAAAGGAATAGTGGCCATGATGTTCTAAAAATCACTTTCTGGTCATTAGGTTACTGAGATTGTATCACTCAGTGAGAGTCTTTTCTTAACAAGGAGAAAGAACTATGACTTGAGTTTATAGTGTTTTCCAGACATGCACTGAGACAATTTTCAATGACTAATTATGACTTAAGGGAGTAGGAAAATGCTACCAGAAAAAAATCTATCAGAGGAGATTAATTTGTAGAAAGAAGGAGTATAGTTTGAAAGCAATTTCGTAAATTCCAAGTATAACTACTTGCATTCTTCAAAACAATTTTTATCTTACTGACTTTAATTGGTCATTGGTTATAGAGGAGATAAAATGCTCATTTCATAACTGTGGTACCTATATTTGTATAAGACATGCTCAGGAACAAGTCAACTAGGGTCCTTTAGGAAGCTATTGGAGGAATATCTGAAATACTGAAGCCTATAGTCTTTATAGTCAACACATGTTATAGCTTAATATTTGCTCCCTAGTCTTTAACCGTCCCATATTTATTATCTTTTATTGATGATCCTGAAATTTTGAAGAAACTAGATAGTGCCCCCCACTCTAATTCTTGAACATATTCTTGAAATCACAAAATTTTGCTACATATGTAATTCATGTGTTACGATTTCATAAATCCCTTAGTTAAAATTTAAAAAAACGAAATAATTTACATACAAATTAAAAAATTGCCTAATGATTATTATTTTACCTATAACTCAATCAAAATGTTAAACAAATTTGGACTATGGTGAAGAATTGCCAGTGAACGGTGGGTGGGATGAGAAAGGTTGCTAATTTACTTTTAAACCACTTAGATTAAAATTAATATTGCCTTGCCAACATAGGCCTAAACATATGAGAATTCATTTAGGAATTCAGCAATTGCAAAGAACTGTAATTTGCTTGACACTTCTATTTACCACTGAATTCTAATAAGACCCATTATCATAATTGATCACTTATGGATGCATAGTGAAGTTAAAAAAAAAAAAACAACAACTCTTTCTGACTAGTCACAGCTTTTATAAAAAAGAAGTATTGGAATGATTATATGTGGGAGAAGGTAACTGTGAGTCAACGCACTATTCCCTTTAAGGGAGTAAACTTTAATTATTTATATAAGAAAATAAGTTCCTCACTCTTATAGTTTGTCAAAGTATTGTTGTTCCGAGTCACAATGTCTTGGAACGGCAGTTTCCAAACAACACAGTTATTATTATTGTTGCTGTTATTAGTTTTACCTCTAGGACCCTCCATCCAGTCAGAAGCACATTTGTAAGTCCATTACTTAAAGCAGGCGGCACTCTTGCAGCTGTAAAGAGGCAGTGGGTGTTTAGAGCCTTGTTTCTTTTGGTGCTTTTACTCATTTGTTTTTAGTCTCACCTGATGGGACTTGGCTACCCCTGGCCTTTCTAATATGAGACCACTTGTACTGTCAAAACATTTCAGGGACACTCACAGTGTAGCAGTGATATTTTTGTGTCCACTGATTGATGGACCAGTGAATTTGTATACTGAGGAATCTCTTGAATAGTTCCAGGGATGTTTCATTCCTCAGTCAAAAAACCTCTCACTAGGCTTTTGGGCAATGCCCTGCAGGTGAATGCTTCTGTGAACACTTGCTAGTTGTATTTATTTGCTCAATTCAGGTACTTGGTCACAAGTGATAATCTTTTAATAATTGTGGTAGGCTGAATGATGGCCCCAGTGATATTAACAGGCATACCTTTTTATATTGCATCTTTCTTTACTATGCTTTTTAAATATTGCATTTTTTTACAAATTGAAGATTTGTGGCAAATTGAAGATTTGTACGTCTATCCATACCATTTTTCCTGCAGCATCTGTTCACTTCCTGTCTTTTTGTCACATGTTGGTAATTTTTGCATATTTCAATGTTTTTCATCATTATTATATCTGTTATGATGATTTGTGATCAGTGATCCTTGCTATTGCTATTGTAATTATTTGGGGGTGCCATTAACTACACTCATATAAGATGGTGGACTTGATCAATAAATGTGTGTCTTCTGACGGCTCCACTGACAGGACATTCCGCTCACTCCCCCACCATCTCTCTCCATCTCTTTGGACCTCCCTAGTCCTTGAGACAAACAATATTGAAATTAGGCCAACTAATAACCCTATAAGGGTATCTAAATGTTCAAGTGAAAAGAAGAGTAGTATGTCTCTCATTTTAAATCAAAAGCTAAAAATGATTAAGATTAGCAAGGAAGGTGTGTTGAAAGCCAAGACAGGCCAAAAGCTAGGCCTTTTGCACTGGTTAGCAAGCTGTGAATGCAAAGAAAATGTTCTTGAAGAAAATTATAAGTGCTACTCCAGTGAACACATGAATGATAAGAAAGTAAAATAGTCTAATTGCTGATATAGGAAAGTTTTGGTGGTCTGGATAGAAGATCACACCAGCCACAAAAATTCCCTTAAGCCAAACTCTAAGTCAGAGCAAGACCACAACTCTCTTCAATTCTATGAAGGCTGAAAGAGGCAAGGAAGCCTCAGAAGAAAAGTATAAATCTAGCAGAGGTTTATTCATGAGGTTTAAGGAAAGAAGCTGTCTCCATAACATAAAAGTACAAGATGAAGCATAAAGTGCTGATGTATAAGATGCAGCAAGTTATCCGTAAAATCTAGCTAAGTTAATTTATGAAGGTGGCAACACTGAACAACAGATTTTCAATGTAGGTGAAATAGCCTCATATTGTTTTGAAAGAAAATGCCATGTAGGACTTTCATAGCCAGAGAGAAGATGTCAATGCCTGCCTTCAAAGCCTCAAAAGACAGGCTGACTCTCCAGAGGGGCTAATGTAGCTAGTGACATTCAGCTGAAGCTCATTTACCATTCTGAATATGGTAGGGCCCTTAAGAATTATGATAAATCTACTCTGCTTGTGCTCTACAAATGGAACAAAGCCGGATGACAGCACATCTGTTTACAGCATAGTTTACTGAATATTTTAAGCTCACTGTTGAGACCTACTGCTCAGAAAAAAAAAGATATCTTTCAAAATATTACCGCTCATTGACAATGCACCTTGTCAACCAAGAGCTGTGATGATGCCCAAGGAGATTCATATTGTTTTCATGCCTGCTAACACATCATCCACTCTGCAACCCATGGATTAAGGAGTAATTTCAACTTTAAAATTTTATTATTTAAGAAATACATTTCATGAAGTCATAGCTGCCATATATAGTGAGTCCTCTGATAGATCTGGGCACAGTAAATTGAAAAACTGCCAAGAATTTGCCATTTCAAATGTTATTAAGAAAAAATTAGTGATTCATGAGAAGAAGTGAAAATATATGCACTAATAGGAGTTTGGAAGAAATTGATTCTATACTTCATGGAATCAAGAGGGATCAAAAGGTTCAAGACTTAAGTGGATTAGAAGTGGAGTTTGAAGATGTGACTGAATTGCTGCAATCTCATGATAAAACTTGAATGGATAAGGAGGTACTCTTAATGGATAAGCAAAGAAAGTTGTTTCTCGAGATAGAGTCTACTCATGGTGAAGATGGTGTGAACATTGTTGAAATGACAACAAAAGATTTGGAATATTACATAAATTTAGTTGTTAAGAAGCAGCAGGGTTTGAGACAATTGACTCCAATTTTGAAAGAAGTTCTATGGTGTAAAATGCTATCCAACAGCATTGCACACTATGGAGAAATCTTTCATGAAAGTAGCAGTCTCGATGAGGCAAACTTCATTGTTGTCTTATTTTAAGAAATTGCCACAGCCACTCCCACCTTCAGCAACCAACACTCTGATCAGTCAGCAGCCATCAACATTGAGGAAAGACCCTTTTTTGTCAACAGCTGGAGCCTAACCCCAAATATCTCTGAAACACATCAGTACATCCTATTCTCTGGAAACTGTGAATGTTGTCTTACATGGCAAAAGGGATTTTTCAGACATGATTATATTAAGGATCTTGAGATGGGGTAAGCCCTGAATTATCATGGCTGATCCAAAATATAATCAGAGTGTCTTCTAAGAAAAGAGAGCCAGAGGATTTGCCTACAAAAGAGGAGAGGCAATGTAATAATGGAAACAAGAGACTGGATTGATGCAAGAAAGGGATCATAGACCAAGGAATGCAGGTGGCCTCCAGAAGCTAAGACAAGTAAGGAAAAAAAGGCTCTCTCCTAGGGCCTCCAGGAGAAAAAATGAAAACCCTGCTGACACCTTCATATTAGCCCAGTGAAGCTAACCTTAGCTTCCTGAACTGTAAGTAAATACATTTTTGTTGTTTTGAGCCACCAAGTTTTTGGTAGCTTGTTATAGCAGCTATAGGAAACTCATGCATATTATAATCATATAATGATAGAACTAGTGAGCATGCATTGTTTAGATAACAAAAGGCCTCTCCTCCAGAAATGGTAATATATTTCACTAGCAGAGTACTTTACAGCTTTATAGGTCTTTTAAATTATTACCTCATTTGGTACTCAAAACAATTCTATAAAGTAAACAGGAAAGGTATTATTGTATCAGTTTTATTTATGAGGGAATTGAAGCTTAGGGAGCTTACTTTATTTGCAGTAAAACATTCTTTGATTCTTTGCCTAGTCCTTTCCCCTCTATATAGTCCTGCTTCTTTACAAAGAGCTAAGGAAAGCATCTGTAATAAGCTGTATAGACCACAGCAGCAAGCAAATGCTCCCATAAACTAGGAAAATAGTAAATTCTTAATGGAGAGAAAATCTTCTACCTTAAATTCATGTTAGGCAGCAGTGTATTGATGGGTAGATGCTACGTCCTCTCTACACAAGAAAAAAGTAGAATATCTATCCAAATTTTTATTACTTAATATGGAGTATGTAGTTTAATATGGAATAAAGTGATATAATGATACCATAAATAAAGATTTTAGAAAATAATAAATATAAAGATATGGACAGCTGAATAGACTAAAAACTAAAATAAAATATATGGCACAAATGTTCATTTTAGTGACGTTCTTTTATTTTTAAATGTCATCTAAGGAGAGAGCTAAGGCTAGAAATTAAAATGAAAGTGCATTTTTTTAGAATGTTTTGAAGGAGTTATAACTATATCCAGCTTTATTTCCATGGTGTGTCTGCAATCTCAAGTAGGATGATAATATGCCTATCACCAAGCCTTACTTTTCTCATTTTCTATGGTCAACATTATAATTACTATAAAGGCAAACAGTGTGGCTGAGTACAAAGTACATTCAACAGGTAAAGCATACAGTATAAAGTCTATACTGTAACTATGCAAATGTCATCATCCTCAAAAGCACAAGCAAATATTGATTAAGAATTTTAAGCTCTTGAAGGTTGCTAGAGCAAAATGAATGAGCTTAAGAGTTTTAGAAGTTGCTTTTGTCTCAAGTGGATTCCTGGATCTGAGTGATTCCATATATCTAAAAGAAGAAGGCAGTACATTAAATAGCAGAAAACGGTATGAGGCAACACCTCAGAAAACTTTTAAAAAAGAATTATAAAAAGTAGTCTTTTTCATTTTTTTTAAAAAAATAACTTCAGTAGAAATCCATTCTAAATTTAACCCTTTACATTACCAACTAGAATTCATCTTTTATTCCAGTTCCTCAAATATAACTTCAATCTGTCATAATATGTCACTAAAGGAAAGATGATCTCATTTAATAGGACATTATGGACAAGCTGATTTTATATGAGTCCTCCACAAATTGGTTAAGGCCAACATTGTTATATCTGGAGACAATATTAGAAACTAACGCCAGCATTTTCACTAGAAGAAACAGAGGCCTAGAATAACGTGTGGATAGTGTCACCATCTATGCTATTAATCAAGTTAAAAACACAACAAACACACCCCAAGAACACTTTATGAACTCAATCGCAATTCATTGGTAGATTCCACTTAAAAATAAATTCTCAAATCTCTCTACTATCTTCTCTCAAACCTCAATAGCCTAAGCTACCATATTCTCTCTTTTGGAATATTCCAGTAGCTACTGTGACCTTTGTTTTCCATTATCCTCTCTTCTTTTCCTCTAATTTGCTCTCTTCATAATGGCAGAGTGATTTCTTTGAAGTTTATATGTGATCAAATTGCGTCCTAACTGAAACGATGTCAGTGGCTTCCCACTGGTCTTGGGATGAAGAAAGCCTGAGCTCCCCGACTTGAACTCTGACTGCTTCTCAGCACAACTCCTGCTCCCCATCCTGCACCACCAGCTTTGCAGCCACGCTGGTTGGCCTCCAACTCTTGCTATTCACTCTGGGAGGCTTTCCTTGCCCCAGTACCCTTACTCCTTCAGACCTCAACTCAGGGCTGGCTTCCTACAGCAAGCCTTCCCTGACTTTCTGACTTATTTTAAAAACCCCTGTCACAGACTCTTAGAGCAACATAGATCTTTCTTTCATAGTACTTATGACAGTTGCAATTTCACACCTGTAAGTATAGTACAATCTCCCTTACGAGAATATAAACTCCAGAAAGCCAGTGCTGGTATCATAATTTTTTCTCACCACTAATTACCAAAAGCTGATCACAATTTCTGACCCATAAAATTCTAAAGTGAGCTGACAAAATGAAAATTATACGGTGATTTTTCAAAGATTTGAGCAGTAGAAACATTTTATTAAAATCAAAATCTTACACATAATCTCAAAAAATAGAGCAAAGTGTGACACTAATAATATACATTAAGTTCAATTTCATAACATTTATGTAGAGTCATTAAAGAAAAAAGTGAATATTTTAGCAATCATAAAATATTTAGAAAAATAAACAAAAAATTAGATTGGGGATATGGCCTGAAAAATTTCAAGGGCAAATGAATCTTAACATTTATTTCGTCTCACAAATTTGTTTTGATTAGTTGAACAAAGAAAAACTCACATGTGTATTAATGGGAAGCTACAACAATAAAAGTTAGCATTCTATTCACGGGATGCGCTTCGTTTAAATTGTAGCAGATTCCTGAGTAGTAGAGACTTTTTAAAATCGTTTTTAACCGGTTCAATCAATAGCAACCTGTAATTACTGCTTACATCTTCTGACTGGTGAAACATTTATAATGAGTAGAAGACTGGTCTCCTTGGTTAGCTTAGAATTCTATTTTTGGTGAAAAATAATTTTTCAAATATATCTTAAGATGTAATAAATGAGTGATGGTATTTTTTATTGTCCCAGTTGTGTTGATGGCATTTGTCTGAAATATTTGTGTAAAGTTTCAAGGCACTCAACATTTTTTCTGTTTGTCACGTTAAATCCCAAATCCATTTACTGACACTTTATCTGCTATAGCGTACGCTTTAACAATACAATACCCCACTGCCAAGTAGAGCCTTCCAGCTTATTAAAAAATAAAAATATCCAACCCATTCCGAATGTATTGTACAAACATGTTTGAGAGAGGTGATGTGTTTGTGCTATTGAGCAAATGGATTGTTTTCAACCACAAAAATAATGAGTTTGCTATTTGTGATATATTTACACTTCCACCTTGATTTGAGATGGTTTCAAATATTTCTGGAAAAGCCTGCTGTTTAATAACATTGTTAATACATCTGACAATTTTGTGACATTTCCCCAAACTGTTTTCGAAAGACGCTGGCTTCCATAATTTCTTTGCAACATGTGGTGCTGACTTGAACACATTTCAGCAATAGATTCATACTTGCCATCTCGGCAGTTGTTGACCTCAGTGCTCGCACACTGCCAGTACAGATGTCACTACATTTCTGCCAACATCCTTTATGGGGTGTTAAAAACTGATGCAAACACTAGCAAACAATTCCCCTGTTGTCTAAGTGTCAAGTGTTTAAATTAATGCATCCTCCTCACATCCACCTGCATGTACAACATAAAGTAAGTAAATGGAAATTAGAAATACATGTGCGTTCATTGAATTGAACTGTAAACGGAGCAGTTATGAATCTCAGTCCATAAATTCAAGTATTCAAGGGCTATAAATATTTAATCTCACAATTTCTACACCAAATCGCTATTTATTAGGGTGGAAGTAACTTAACTAGTTATTTGAGTGTTTCTTCATAAGCCCAGAAGTGTATCAAGGTTCCTGGGGAGCTTATGCAATGCCAGGTATTAGAACTGCCACTCTGGGTAGTATCAGGTCTTCGAACCTCACTAATGACTGCTGAAATATTCCACTTCCCTTTTCAGGTCCTATGAGTTCTTCTGCTACTCCATGCCTGCTCGGACATAGGGATTTACACATGGGAATCTACAGTCTCTTGCCAAGACTCAGTTCCCAGCAGCCATTCTCCTTTTAAGTGGCTTCTTGTCTCCCTGGAGCCCACCCCAGATCTTAGGGTTCGGGCTCCCTCCTTCCCTCCAATAATTCTTTGCTCCCATCATTTCTCCTTTATTTTTCCTTTCTGCCTGAGACAATCTTTTGTTGTTGTTGTTAACTCTAGGAATAGAAAGCCATATTCTTTCCTGCCTATTTTTTTAAGAAAAGAATCCTAAGTTTTATAAAAGCTATAATTTCTGGAATATTTATCCACTCAGTCAGGAAATATTTGAATATCTACTAAATACCAACCACTCTTCTCTGGGTATTTAGCAATAAGCAAAAAGACAAAGTTCCTGTGCTCGTGGAACTGACATTCTTGTGGAAGAATCAGAAAATAAGTAATTTAACAAATAAATATAAACCAAATTCTCTGAGTTTGGTAATTTTTATGAAGATGAAGCAATGTAAGGGGAGGAATGGAGACAAACTCTCTCTGAAAAAGTGACATTTGAGGAAACACCTGAGTGAAAGAATTTGAAAAAAAGAATTAGTAAGTACAATGCTAATTGTATGCAGGTTGGACATGGTTAAGTTTAGGAATATCAAGGCCAGTGTAATTGGAGCTGAGAAGGCAAGAGGAGGAATGGTCATACATATAAAAACCAATGTGGCATGCGACCTTTCTCTCTTTCCACCTTTGCCCATTTCTGGAGTCAGTATAAAGCTTGCCATCATAAAAGGGAAAAATAATCTAAAATAAAAGTAGAAAGTAAAAATAATAGAAACTAATATCCTAAATGTCTTCTGGCCTAACAAAGATTCCATGGAATTTCAAACTTTGGACAAACATTATCAGTCTTGTTGCATGATTACTCTTGGAATTGTTTCTGCTTCGGGTTATCTGACAATGACACTAATTGTATTTTCTGCCCAATTGATCCATATCATATACTTGTTGCAATGTTAGTTATCCGTATTTTTTTTCCTAATTGTATCTACCTCCCCTTCAAATGTGATGAACTTAATTCACTTTGCTTCTTACTTAAACTTGTTTAATATTATTAAGCCATTCACAATAAACTAATTCCAATTCTAATTCTTTATGTTCTTTATTCTTAGTTTAAAATGATACATAGACTTTGCAAGGACCACAACACTGTTACGCAAAAGTGCACAATGTAAAATTCTTCAAGAATTTGGGCAGTGTTTATCTGCATGTAGGTAAAACTCAAAAGACATTGTACTTTCTTATCTGTGAGTGAATGCAATGAACATTTTCGAGCTACCCCTTTAGGTCATGCACTATTGTCAATGTGGTTGATATTGGGTGAAGAAATAGTCATTGACAGTATACTTGTACTTTGATTTGAAGCTTAATTATATCAATGTCATTATCAAAGTTTATTTTTAAATTTATTGCTATTAATGGTGATAGAGTTCTACTTTTAAGAATATTACACATCACTTGAAAAATAAATAACTTTTATGAACATAAAATTTAGACAGAATGCTTATCAAACATATAAGCTTTAGATACTCTAAAACTAGAATAAGTTCCAAAACCATTTGTAATGACTAATGCAGCACTATCAGGACTTAGTCACTGCACTTATTCAGTCGCATATTCACTTGTTACTGTACAACACTCAAGAATATGCATGGAGCTTTGTCTGGAATTTAATGAAGCCCATCTCCTGTCTGCCATGAAGAATACTGGCTTGCAAAAATGATTATGAGAAGTCATGCACAGACCCAAGTTCATAGAAAGATGCGTACAAAGCTACAAACAAATATATGCTCAGAAGTGGCCAGAAAATGTTATTGGGGTTATACAAAAATAAGTTGCACTGACATCAAAAGTTAATGATAGCCATTGATGTGTTAACAAATGCCAAAACCCACATTTGGGTGTGTGGTTTACTTATAAAATTTAAAAAATATTTAAATGTATGCTTTAGAAATGCAAATCATACATTTCTAGAATACTTGAAGCTATATCAAAAGTTTGAAACTTTTCTCATCCCCAATTATCTGAATAGAATAAAGAACCAAAGCTGATCTATAGTTCTTTACAACCTAACCTGATCAGCCTTGTAAACAAATAGAAAAAAGGAATAGTACAGGCTGAGTGAGAGAAAACATTTATCAACTCTACATTTTTCAGAGATCCAACAAATTCCAACAGGCTCAATGTAGAGTCAGAGCCAAGGACACCATAGAAAATGCTGGCAGCATAAGCCAGACAAAGGAAACAAATCAAAAAGCATTGGCCTACCTTCCACAAAATCATGATAAGCCTGATGTGGAATGTTGTGTATAATTGCTCTCTCCGTAACTCAAGAAGGATGTGCCAGAGCTGCGGAAGTCTAGGGAAGAATACTTTTAAATAATCAAACAAAGCAGCTTCTATAAAATAATAAAAGAACAACGTCTTTATTACTAGAGTTCTCTTTCCAAGTCATAAATCTGACATCACTCATTTGTTTAAAAACCTTTTAGGAACTTTTTAATCCCTATAAAACAGAGCTACCTTTTTTAACATAGCAGGCAGGGTCCAACACAATCAAGCTCCAACATAAGGTTTTAACTGTATTTCTAGTCATATTCTCTACCCTCCCATGTTTGCTTTATTCAGGAATATTCATCATTTTCCTAAGAACTACTTGAAATTTTACTACGCCATTCCCTCTAGCAGGAACTCCCTTACTCCCTTTTCCACCAATTAGATTTTAGCACCTTATTCCAATTATAATGTGTCAGGAAAGTAAAGATTCTTCCCAGTCTCCACCTATGTTAACAACCTTACCTCCCCCTGTAGCAATATTTTTTCTCCGCTTTGTCCTACTAAGAGAACCCCACTTTTTCCATAGTAGCCATGTGATCCCCTTGAGGAAAAAAAAAAAAAGACATTGCCCAGACTCTTACAATTAGATGTAGAGCATAATAGACAATGAGGTATAAGAGGAAGTCATCGGAGGGACTTCTAGGACCTGTGTTTGTCTTTTTTCTCTTCCCCTTTGTGACTACAAAGTGAAGTCAGATGCTAAGGAGGTGGGAATAAGAAGACAGGAATCTGGGTCCCTGATGGTATTTTGCGATGCTACATTTCCAGATTTGTTACATGTGAAAGATTAATCCCTTAGTTTGTTTAAGACATTTCTCAGTTGTATCTTTTGTTACTTCCTCATTATAATTACTTGTTTGCATTTTGGCCTCCTCCGGTAGAAAATAAATTCATAACAAACTTGTTCATCTTTTTTCCACAAAGTATAATATCTAGCACAAAGTAAGTAGTCTTTTATTAGTAGTGGCAGTTTAATTGGTGCCATTAACTATTTCATTGCATCAAAAGAACATTGATGTCTCCAATCAGAAATAGACTAGTAAAGGTTTTAATAAATGTATGGATCATGGATTAATAACATGATTCATGGGAGAACTGTTGCTGTAAGGTAGTATATTTACTTTTTATAACACCATAAGGAGGCCAACCATCAAATGCCTTTTGAACTACTATAAGCCTCAGAGTGTGGAAGAGGGTATAACTTTTACTAGACCCAATGAGATATATTCTCCTTTTTTAATTTCAGAATATTATGGGACTATAGACACTTTGGTTACATAAATTGCATTTGCACCAGCCAACAAGCATGCCCATCCCCCAGACAGCATATATCACATCTGTTAGGTGTGGATTTACCCTTCTCCTCCCCCCTGCCACCTGCCTGACCCAAAAGACATATTCTCTTTTTAATGAAAAAAATCCCTGGAAAGAAAACCTATGTTGTTGAAGGACTCTTAAAAGGGAATCAATCAGAGGTACAAGACAGAAAGTGATTTTGCAACAAATAAAATTTCATGCCAAGGATCTCAAATCACATTTAAAATTTCAAGGTCTTGGATTTCCACCTTGGGAAGATGGAAAAAATGTGCTTTCACTGTTTCTCCTGTTAAGGTCAACTAAAATCATGGACATTACATGCAAAAGAAGATTGTATATAAGAAGATTGTAAAATGTGGGGAGAAGAAGGAAGATTGGTTAATGTATTCAGAAATGACACTATGGGCTTCTTTTTACTTCATATATCCCAGACATAGAGCAGAAGAAGCCAGCAACCTGTAAATACCAATTGGCACAAAAAACACCTCCCCAAAATTCTGCCCTCTGTGGTGTCAGAGGAAGACTAAGGGACAGTCAGAACTTTCAACACTGCCCATTAGTAATGAGATCAACCTTCCACCCCAAGTGTCAGTGGAGGCCACATGGGAAACAGTAAAGAGGCACTCCTATACCTCCCAGCAAGAGAGGTATTGGTAGATTCATAGGGGGGATCTAGAACTCTCACTTCCACCTGTTAGCATCCTCCAAGCGCATGTGCACAAATGCACTTTTATTTCATGAACAGTAGAATAAAGAATTACAACTAATATCACTTTTATGATGGAGGGAATAATTTTTTTTATTCCCCCAACCCCAGGAATAATTAATTGTACAAGGGTCTACAACAATATTTGGCAACTCCATAAGGAAAGAAATCTCAACTGTATAAAACCTCTTTGAGAAATGTATCTTTGTGTGTTTTCTATGTTTCAAGTTGATAAGATAGAGTACATTAGCCTAATCCAATTACTTCATCAAACAGGCATTTAGGAAAGGATTTTACAAAGTCAAAAGAGGAAAACCTGGAATGATGGGACTATTTTAAAGTATTACATATTAAAGAACAAAAACACCTCCAAGGAATCTGTTTATAAAGATAAACACTGTTTATAAAGATATGGTCTTCCTACATTGAGATGTACAGTGACAATAATAACTAAACATAGCAAAGCGATTTATAGACTACAGACTACTTTTATTTGTTCCTCACAAAACACTTGGAGCTCTAAAATATCCTTGCCCTTTTACAAAAAAAATTTAAAAGAACAAAAAGGTTTCCAGGTTCTTGTTGATGCTTGAGAGAAAAGAAATTCGGGATGCACCATGTAAAAAAAGCAAGTGACAGTATTTTTACTGAAAACAAAAGTATACTCTCAGAGAGAGCAGGCAGGCTTGAAAAGAGTAGCTGCACTGGGAAGAAGTAGGTTTCTGTCTCTTGAAATCTTATTAATTGAGGGGAGAAATATTCAATGCTAAGGGGTTGTCTTGTACAAAGAATTTGGGTAGTAATTCCTAGGATGGGGTTCCCTCCTATTTTCATACTTTACATGGTTGTTTTTGAACAGTCAGGTGATTTCAAGGGTGGAGAAATCTTAAAACCAGAATGTAAATGATGTTGTAATTAGCCAGAGTTCATGTTAGGTGATAGGGATAGCTGACAAGCTGGTTGAAGCTCGTTCATTCCTGTGGTTCTCAGCCCCGCTTTTTAGCTTCTGCTTGAGGGTTGTTTACCTTAACACTTGCCCCCAATCTTCAAGCCCCTATGTCTGATCTCAGCCCTGTCTCTCCTGTCTCCTACTTTAACACTCCCATCTTCAAACATTTGAAAACCTAACCACACAGTTCTAAATAATCCATATGTTAAAGAAGTAGTCTCAAGAGAAATAAAAATATATGTTACATTAACTAGAAGAAATATGAAAATATAGCACAACAAAATTTGTAAGACATAGCTAAAGCAGTGCTGAGAGAAAATTTACAGCAATAAATGTGTATAAAAGAGAATAGTCTCAAGTTAATAATCTAAACTCCAAGCATAAGAAGATATAAAAAGGAGAAGAAAAAATAAAGTAAACAGAAGGTAGGAGGTAATAAAGATAAGAGCAGAAATCAATGAAATTGAAAATAGGAAAATAGAGAAAATCAGTGAAACAAGGACTTAATTCTTTAAAATGGGCAATAAAATTGAAAAATCTGTAGCAAGACTGAAAAAGAAAAAAGAGAAGGCACAAATTACCAATATTAGAAAATAAAATACACCATGTTGACATCAAAATAGTGACAAGGGAATACTGCGAATAATCCTACAAATACAAATTTTACAACCTAGAAGAAATGGGCCAATTTCTCAAAAAAATGTGAGCTACCACAACTCACCCAATATGAAATAGATAATTTGAATAACCTTATATCTCTTAAAGAGTTTGAATTCATAGTTTAAAACTTCCCCTGAATAAATCAGTAGGCCCAGATGATTTCCTTGAAGAATTCAATCCAACATTTAAAGAATAATTAACACCAATTATACACAATTTCTTCCAAAAGCTAAAAGAAAAAGAAAAACATCCCAATTCACATTTAAAGCTAGCATTACCCTGATACCAAACCAGAGAAGTACAGTATAAAATAGAATGCTATAAACCAATATCTATCATGAACATAGACATAAAAAGTCTTAGCAAGACATTGGAGCAAATAGAATTCTAATTTTGTGTATATATATATATATATACACATATATATGTATATATACACACACACATATGTCTGTGTGTGTGTGTGTATAAATTATACATCATTACCAATTATGGTTTATTCCATAAAGGGCTGGTGCCATGATTGAAGTCAGTCAGTATAACCTTTCATTTGAGCAGGCTAAAGAAGAAAATCATATAGTCGTATCTGTTACTATAGTAACAACATTTCATAAAATTCAACATCATTTGTGATAAAAACCTTCCAGAAAAATAGGTATAGAAAGGAAATTCTTCGACTTGGTAAAAAGTGTCAATAAAAAACCTACAACTAACATTACATTTAATGGTGAAAGACTGCTTTTCCCCTAAGAATGAGAACAAGACAAAGATGTTTGCTCTCGCTACTCTTCTTCAGCATACTTCTGCAAGTTCTACCCAATGAAGTAATGCAAAGGACAGAAAGAAAGAAAAGAAGGAAAGAATGAAAAGAAAGACAAAGAAAAAGAATGAAAGAAAGAAGAAAGAAAGAAAGAAAGAAAGAAAGAAAGAAAGAAAGAAAGAAAGAAAGAAAGAAAGAAAGAAAGAAAATACAGATAGTAAAGGAAGAAATGAAACTAACTCTATTGGAAGGTGTCTTGATTAATTGTCTATGTAGAAAATCCCAAGGAATCTACCAAAAACACCTAGAGCTGATAATTAAGTTCAGTGAACATATAAAATTCAATTTTATTTCTAAATATTAGCAATGAATACATCAATACCAGAATTCAACATACAATACCACTTATAATCAATGAAAATAAAGGAAAACTACTCTTACGTGTAAATATCTCAAAACACATATGGGGCTTGTATGCTGAAAACTATAAAATGTTTATGAAAGAATTAAAAGAAGACCTAAATAAATTAAGTTATGTACTGTTTCCATCAACTGGAATACCGAACCTAGTAAAGATATTAATTACTTCAAATCAATATACAGCTTTAACATAATTCCTATCAAAATACAAGCAAGAATTTTTATAGATATAGAAAAAAGAATTCTAAAATTTATATGCAAAGTCAAAGGAACTGTAGTAGCTGAAACAATTTTTAAAAGAACAAAGAGGGAGGAATCAGCCTAAGTTCATGACTTTTATAGCTATATTGAGTATTGTGTTGTATTGCCAGAGAGGTACACACATGGATCGATGGAACAGAATAAAGAATCTGGAAACTGACCCACACAAATATGACCAACTGATTTTTGATAAAATTGAAAAATCAATTCAATGAAAGAAAGAAAAGTCTTTTTCAATAAATGGTACTGGAGCAATTGGACATCCATAGGCAGAAAAATTAAACCTCACACTTTGTAAGAATATTAACTCAAGATGGTCCACGGAAGTAAACATAAAACTATAAAACTTAGAAAAAACAGGGGAACAACCTTAGGATCTAAGGTTTGAGAAAGAGTTCACTAGAATTGAGAACAAAATCACAATACATAAAAGAAAAAAATTATTAAGTTGGACCTCATCAAAATAAAACAAAACAAAAATTTTTGCTGTGTAAAAAAAAGGATAAAAACATTATCAACCACGTATCCAAAAAGCACTAATGCCTAGAATATATAAAGTACTCTCATAACTCAACATTATAAACCAAACAATCCAGTTAGAAAATTACCAAAAGTCAAGAGGAGTCATTTCATCAATGAGGATATGGTGATGGCAAATAAGCATATGAAAAACTATTAAACCGCATTAACTATTAAGGAAAAATAAATTACTATCACACTGTGATATTACTGTGTACCTAACAGAATGACTTATTAAACTCAAAAATCTCTCACACATTGGTGGTATAGGAAAATTTGGCTGTTTCTTATAAAATTAAATATAAAATTATCATATGACCCAGCAATTAAACTCTTGAGAATTATCCCAGAGAAACAAAAACTTACATTCATACATGTTGAGGGCAGCAGGCTGCAAGGAGATCAGCTCCTTCTCCCTGTGAGAAACCAGGTCCCTTATGTAGTTGTCACCACAGAGGATAAGAAATTAATAGGAAATAGAATAAAAGAATACACAGAGACTAAGGTATAGTTTTGTAGATTTATATAAAGCAGAAAGCAGATAAGATAAAGCAGGGGTACTCAGGAGTCTACACTACCCTCCGTCAGTAGTGCAGCATTGAGGTTAGATTCATATAGATTTTTATAATCACAGATATCAATTACCAATTGCCATGGTAACAGAATTACATAGTAACAGATTTACATAACAGGTAATGTGGTTAGGGTCAAAAGTCCTTTCAAAGAGCTTCTAACAAATTCTAATCTATCTAGGTGAACAAACAGTTACAAAGTCTTTCAAGGACTACCTTCTAAGTTCTAAGAGATAGTTATCAATTAACAGAGGATAACAAAGAGGTATAGTGGCTCTATATTTCTTTGATGTAGTTATTGTGGACTTAAGGCAGACAGTCAGGAGAGAGCAGGAAGCCCATCTCTACATTCTAAATTGCTCATAACCATAAGCGACATCTCTTGTCTAGGGCACTCATTGTCTCTGGCTCCCATCCTGAGAGCCAGATATTTTACCTGTCTTGTCTTTCAAGATCAGGAAGGTGTCACAGACCTTAGATAAGGAGAAGCCTAATGGAATGCATCTGTACCGGAGCTTTGAGAGCCCTCCCAGGGTGAGGCAGCCATTGATATGAGAACTAACAAGTTCACATATTCCTTCAGGGCAAAACCCTGAAAACTCCATTTCTGTCTTTAATACAGCAAAATTGGGTGATACAATAAAATAATGATCTTATGAGCCACATCTCATTAATTTCTCAATCATATTTCCTCAGCACATACAACAACCTGTACGTGAATGTTTATAGTATTTCGACTCGTAATAGCCAAAAACTGGAAACAACCTTAATGTCCTTCAATGGGTGAACAGTGAAGCACACTGTGGTACATTCATCTTACGGAATACATCTCAACAATAAAAAAGAACAAACTATTGATACAAGCAACAACCCGAATAAAACATCACAAAATTAAGCTGAATATAAAAAAAATGACAATCCCCAAAATAACACATACTATATAAATCTATTTATTTAATATTTTTGAAATGACAAAATTATAGAAAGGGAGAACAGAGTCATTGCTGCCTATGATTAAAGAAGGAGTGTGGGCCAGAAGGATATGGGTATGCCTATAAAAGAGCAGCATGATGGATCCTTGTCTTGACAGATACATTCTGTGTGACTCTATTAATGTCAATATCCTTGCCAGGAGATTTTGCTATAGTTTTGCAAAATTACAGGGGCAAATGAGGAAAAGATTACAATGAGATTGTTCACTATTATTTTTTACAACTACATGTGAATTTACAATTATCTCAAAATGTTTAATTCAAAAATTATGGAGAAAGAAAAACATTCAGACAAAGTTACTAGCCTCACATATTTTTAAAACCTGAATTCAATCAGAATGGCTTTGATGTTCTACCCAACAGCCACTCACAATCAATGTCACACATCTTTTACCAATTTTCATCTTGTTCAAACTCTTGGCAATCTGTGGTATAGGTTAATCTTAGTCATTAAAATTTCTGTATAAGGAAATTTTCATATCCTAAAAAAATGTATTTTGAGCCTTCCATAATTTTGGAAGACGTCAGCATGGTTGCAAAACCAGAATATTTTAAAATTCATTTTAAACGTTAAACACTTGGTTCAAGATTATTTCTGATATAATCAAAAAGAGATTAAAATTTCTTTGCCTTGACACAGTTAACTTTTCCATTCCATAGCTATGATGGAGGGGGAAAAAAGCAGAAGGGAAACTGATAAAATGAGGAAGTAAAAATGCCAAACCTTGTTTGTGTTTATATAAAATATATAAAGTTTCACTGTGAAAAATTTTTGATACAGAGTTCTAAATATAAATAAAATACTCATAAACTAATGAATATTTGAGAAAATATTTGTTTCTTTCTTTAAAATCATCTTTTCATTCAGTCACCAAAAATGGCTTATGTCATCACCATAACTAAATAGAATCTCCAATTTCTCTCTGTTAAACAAAATGAAGTTTCAGATTGTTTTTTCAGAAATTACAGAGCAGTGCATAATTGTTCAGTCTGTTTATCAAAGCCAGCTTCATATTTTGTAGATAATAGTGGAGTTTGTAAAACAGGTGGCAGATCCCAGTCATTGTACGATTTAATATTTTTTCGCCATATAAGAAAAAAAATTCCCAAACATTAAAGATTAAAGTAACTTTAATGTGTTTGAGAGTCTTTTAGAATATTTATTTTAGGGAGCAAAAGATGTCATTCTTTTTATATTTATTTTTTTGATAAGGTCATTTTAAATTTTTCAATGAAGGTTACACAAAGTAGTATTAAATTATAAACATTATACAAATCAAGATATCCATTTAAAAACATACTCTCCTACTAGATTGGGAACAAAACACTTTTTCAGGTAAGTATTTTTTACTTAATTTTTATTTTTTTTTAATTGCAAAGTGTCACTAAAAAAATGTTTTCATCCAATTATTAGAGTTAAAAATGGCAGAACTGAGAAAGGCATAGCCTTGAGAAAGGTTGGCTTGGAACCGTTCTGTACTTTCTCATCCCCCAATCAAGCAGTCAGATTTTCTCACTTCTAGAATTCACATTCTGCTGATTATCTTTTAAATACATTAATTGGTTACACTGTAATTTCTGGCTAGACCCATATGAACAAAGAACTGTTACTGATGGCTCATTCACAGTTTTATTCCCTTTTGTGTAGTTGGCTAAGAGATTCCCTCCAGATTTCTCTATCATCACCTACACAGCTCTCCCACTGGCTATAAAATACTGCAGCAGCTTGTAGGTAATTGATCAGACAAGTGAACTGTAAAATATTCATTTTCTACTTCAACAGCCAGATAAATCTCTTGGGAAGAGGATGAAAATATTGCTTATGCACATCAGGGTCGGTCGAGTAATAGCAAGGTGGCTGATAAGCAGGGGTCCACTACAGAGCTAATACTTAATTCAGTGTTATGCCAAAGACCGAGAGCTTGCGGGCTCTCGGTGCCTGAAGCTACAAGTCTCATTATATACTGAACCTGAGGCATCAACATCAGTGCCCTAGTCATGTTGCTCAAAGGATAGTGCTTCTTCTTTTAATTAATCAGGTTCATCTTGGCATAACATGCCAAATAACCAATTAACACTTAGCTACTGTAACCAACAGGCTAAACGCTAAATTGCTAATGAAACCAGAGTGTGTAGAAAGATAGCCAGGCAAAGGATGATGGGAAAACAGGTTGGCTGATTTTTTTTTTTTCCATAGCACCTGTGTTATTTATTTGTTTTCTCCTTTACTGGGTTCTTTTCCTCTCTGCAAACTTTTCAAATAACTGTCAAGCCACTTTAATTGGAAGTTGTTAGAAGCAGACTACATTCATACTAGTTAGAGCTACAGCAAAAAGTAGTATATTATTTTAATCTTGCTTTGTGGTTGCAAGAGTAAAAAAATGCTAAGAGACATTTGTCTTGGTCTTTTCCCTATTTCATGTCTGTAACTAGCATTTTAAGGAGTCTCAGTCAGAGGAATATAAACCTGAAACATTGCCCGTTATTTCTCTACAATCATCACTTTCACTAGAGCCTGGATACATTTTCCTCTCTTGTCCCGTAATGGAAACTTGGGCAGATTCTAAAAACAGTCCAGACATTGAAGTCATTACAGTTTAGTGTACTTTGTAACTTAAATTTGTAACCTTGGTTTCAAACTATTTTCCTTTCTGTAGCAAAGGAAAGGAAACTTTTCCTCTCTTTTGAAGCTTGGCTTCTCCAGTGTAGATGAAATGGGAATGAAGAGAAAAATACATTTTTTTTTATTTTCAGGAAATTGTGGGGGTACAAACATTTTGGTTACATATTATGACTTTGCCACATCCCAACCATGATTTGACATGTGCCCTTTCCCCACTCCCACAACACTCACCGTGTCCATTAGTTGTGATTTTACCCACCCCCAACCTCCCCTTGCCCCAGATAATATTGCTACTGTGTGAGTACCTTAGTGTTGATCAGTCAGTGCCAGTTTGATGGCGAGTACAGTTGGTGCCTATTCTTCCATTCTTGTGATACCTCACTTCTAACTGGTCACAGTTGTCCTTCTCTCTCCATTGGGTGTCACTATTTCTTGGAGTTACTCTGATGAGATACTGATGCCCTTGTAGGGGAGGAAAAATAATTTTGTTCTTTAACTGTCATAAATTCTTAGTGGGAACAGACCCCTGTAACAAAAAACACAATAACAAAACAAAAAGAAATGTATTAATAAGTATATCTCAGAGATAGATACATGGGAGACACCCAGGGGATGAGCATTTCTTGAAGTGGCATCTTTGAATTGCAGCTTATATAGCATCTTTGACAAAGAATATTCAGTTTTTAGAGAAGTACCACGGCAAAGAAAAAGGACTTTGAGTCTTTAGGGGCAGCAAATTGTAGAAAAATAAACAAATGGCAGGTAAAGGCTAGTTAATAAAGCTTGTTAATTTAGATCCTTCTAGTGCCATCTCCAGGCAGATAAAGGCAGGTAAGTCGTCTTCAGTGCTTAACCTTTGTCCTCCATGGTACAGACAGGAGCAAGGAGACCTTTCGTCTTTGTAAATCGACACCCTGTTTTTAGGCAGAGGGAAGGCCAAGAGCTTTCCTGCATCTGGTTCTTCTTAATTGCTTTCTGCTTAAAATAATCCCATGCCAAAGAGACACATGTTGAAGTGCCATATTCTGATCTTCACACCCTTTTTCTGTCATGTGTTTAAAGGATGCTTCTCAGAGGAATACCTCTGTGAGTTCTTTGGGGAGCCAGTGCAATCTCTTTGCTTTCCAAGTCTCTGCTGTACAAGATGCAGCTGTGGCTCGATTCCTTCCAAATTTGTCTTCATCTCTTTGACCTCCACACATATACTCTCGCTATGGTCCTGCCACCAGCAGGCAGCATTCTTAGAGGAAATGCTAGCAAGATGGTACACACTTTAGTGATGTCCATTGAAATTTCGAGGAAGAATTCATGCATTCCTTTCTATACCACATTACAGGGTATGAGGAACTCCTTCCCCACCATTTCTCTTTAACCTGTTACCTCTCTCCAATTCTTTTTCCCCCTGCACAGGCAACTGTAGAGTTGAGATGCCTAACCAGACATCCAGGTAAGGAGTGAAATGTTTACCTCTCCCATTTCAAGCACTACTAAGCTCTTTATTCCACAGGTCACTTTCTTAGAACCTCAACATTCTGTTTTCTTGAGGTGGAAAGGAAGCATTCTCCTCTCTGCCACAAACAAAGTAATAAGTTAAGCTACACTGTTGTTAAGCAAGACCCCTGTATGGCTCTGTCTATGAGCCTGACGACTACCCTCCAGCATCCTCCCAGTCTTCTTGCAGTGTCAAGAAACTTACAGTGGAGGTGGGAGGGTTCCTTTAGCTCTTAATGGTCTGTGAGAAAATGTGACTGACTCCATTTTTGGCAGTAATCAGTAGTTTGTGGTGCATATATATATACACACATATATTTACATATATGTGTAAAATCTTTGCTAAGAAGCTTAATGGAAAACCAAAAAGCAATCAGAAAATGTCTGCACTCTCTTCCCACGGCTTTATTTCTTAAGCAAGGGAAAAATGAAAAGACAGTTAAAAACAAGAATTTCTTGTCTAAAAGTGTATCTGCCTAGCAGAAGAAGGGTCAGAGAATGTGAATGTTCTCCCTGGAAATGGAGTGCTCTCCTATCACCTCCTCTTTCTCTCTACATGTTTCAAAGTATAACTTCAGCACAGTCAACACATACCCACACATCTTTTTTATTTTTTCTTCTTCCTCTGTGGCTTGTATCATCTTTGTTTGTGCATCCTGTGACTGCTGAAGAAATAGAGTGTTCTCTAATCACATTGATGCTGGCAGGCTATTTCTAGGAAGGCAATCATTAATGGTCAACTTATTATATTTTTAGACCTATTAATTGTCATTGAAAGTAGTATAAATTCCCCCAACACTATAGCAACAAAGATTGAATGAATTGATGGATGGATGAATGCAGTTTCCACATCTCTCCCAGTTAAGAATATGAAAGTCAGTAGTTGAAGAAAACATCCCACCTTGCTTGAGAAGAACCACAATAAAGAAGGGGAGAGACTGGATAGACAGCCAGCAGAATCTGCTGAAAGGTGACTTACACTTCCCTCCTTGAAGCATTTTGTGTTTTGTTGATTTCTATAATTTTATGTCATTTTTATAATTATAAATATTATTGAATTGATAAATATATTTTAAAGACCATAAGATCACAATCATAAAGCGAGCACATTTACCAATAAAGGAGGGGGCACTGAAATGTTAGCACTGGCTAATTTCAAGTAGAAGCCATACTAGTTAGTGCCTTTTTCCTTTTTTTTCTATTTTTAATTTATTTTCCAATTATTTGATAATGAACATGCAGATATTTTCTATGAGGAAACTAATCATTATTAAAATTAATTGTATTTCTTCCAGTAATTCTTGATGTGAATAAAATGTGGTCACATGTTCCAGCTCTGATGAGGGAGCAAATAGTCAGCTTAAGACATATTTTGGAGTAAAGAATTGTTACTATCATTTAGTCTACAGAGTCATGGCCTTCTGGGGAGGACAAATTGAACACCACAGGTTTTTAATACTACAGAAAGTATATTAGAAAGAGATGCAACAGTGATGCTACTATGCAAATATAAAGTAAATCAAAGTTTCTGAGAGCAGAACAGTTACCTAGTTGTAAATTTGCTCCTATATATTGCCTTTTGATCATTTGAAATAAATTCCAGAAACAATAATTAGAACTACTTAATACAATAACTTATAGCACTTTTTAATGTACCCTTTTAGGATGATCTCAGGAATCACAGAACCTACATGTCTCTTGAGATTAAATTCCTTTCTACCTACACAAATTTTTGATAAGATAACTTTAAAACAAGACAATACTTTAATTCCTTCTAAAATCTCAAGTCTTAATTATTATTGCATATATTCTTCATTTAAATATTTTAAGTAAGATATTTAAAAATACAAAATGCAAATAACAATAATAAGAAGAATCCATTTTTCCTCCTCCTAGTTTAAAAAAGTATAAAAAATTGCCAACATAATTAAAACTCCATTCTTTATTCCTTCCTTATTGTTTTCAATTTCTTTTCCCTTAATAGTAAGTAGTATGGTAAATTTGGTGTTTACGTTACTATAAACTTTATTATTCTCTTCATTTTTCTGCATTTGTATAAATGTGTGATATTGTTTTACATATTTTATGCTTTACATAAATAATATCGTATATAGAGAAGAAAAGATTTCTCACTCAACACAAAGTTCATGGCTAAGGCACCTATAATATAAGACAGATTGACAAGAGGAAAGCATATAAATTTCTTTAATATAAGTTTTATGTTACAGAGGAGCCTTCACAAATGAAGACCCAAAGAAAGAGGGGAATCTGTTCATTTTTATGCTTAGGTTTGATAACGAGTGGACAGTCATGGAAAAGTATGATTGGATGAAAGGGTATGATCACATGGTAATAAAATGGAGGTGGGGGGTTTAGCAAGGTCTGTTTGTTCGGATGCTTCTCTTTGTCCCTGTGCCGTTAGAGATAAGACCATTTCTTTCTTCCGGGGATAGAGAGGGTACCTTTGGAAAAAGGGTCTTATGATCTACTTCTGGGGAAGGTTGGTTGGGTTTTATGGCCTGCTTCAGGGAGAAGATCAGAGAATCCTTTCTATGTTTTGTGTCCTGCTTCAGGGAAGAAAGGGAAAGGGGAAGATGAGAGAGACCTTCCTACTTCTGGTGTTTTCTAAAATGCCAAAATGACATATTTTGGGGTAGTATGTCTTTAATCCCATCAACTATTACTTTATATTGACTTCATAAAATAGTCTCATGTTTTCTTCCTGAAGTTTTAAATTTTACTTTTTTATATTTAGTTATTAAATATCTAATTATTCTGAGATATTGTATTACATTTGAGTGTTGTGATAATCCAATTCTATATTTTTATATAACAACTGATTTCTTCAGCACTATTTCTTTTCTGCACAAATCTGTTCTGCTACTGTTCCTTACTGATCTATAGTCAGTCCATGTATTAAGTTGCCATACACCTATGAGTCTATTTATTAACTTTCCATTTCATTTCTTTTGAAAGTTTTTTTATGTCATGCACAGGTAGAAATTGGTACCATTTTTATAGAAGCCTAAGGAGAATCAGCAAGGGTACTTATAGCTAGATGGCTCTGGCAACCTTGGGGTCCTCCCAAGAGTCCTGATGGTTAAAGGAATCAATATCTGGAAATATGTATAACCCATTCAAGGCACAGCAATTGGGATGTTTGTTCTACACTGACTATGTTGCTAGTGTATTTGTCTGTATTTGCTCAAATACCATACTTTATTAATCGATATGTTTCAGAAGTCTTAATATGAACTAAGGAAAATATTACTGTAATATTTTATTTCCTCAAAATTTTCTTGACTATTTAGGACATTTAGCCCTTTTCCATGTAAGTTTTATAATTAGTTTGTCAATGTCCATTGAAACCTCTAGTAGGATTTTTTTTCATTGAAATCAAGGATCAATTTAAGAAAAATTGACATCTAGACTTGGCTGACTTCTCAATTTCATTACCATGATATAGTTCTCTATTCATTTAGATCTCTTAGTGTCTTCAATATAGCTTTTCTTCATAAAGATTAATCATATCCTTTTTTAAATGTGTTTTTAATTAATATTTTTGAATACCATCTTTACTTTTTAATTTCATTATAACTTTTATAATTAGTTTATGAGTGTAATCTTTTGCAAAAGAAACACTAAAATTTGCTTCAATTTTGATGATTTGTTTTGAAAATTCTTTCCAGTATTTTAAATGGATAATGCAATGGATTGAGTATTTGTGTTCCCCCCCACCAAGTTCTTATGTTGAAATTCTAACCCACAAGGTCATGGTATTATTAATAGAAGGTGAGACTTTTAAAAGGTGATTAGATCATGTGAGTACAATTAGTGCCATCATAAAAGAGACCTTAGAGAGGTCTTTCTCTTCTTCCATTATGTGAAGACACAGAAAAAAATCTGCAGTTTACAACTTTGAAGAGGACCCTTACCAGACTCCGAATATATTGGTGCTTTGACTTTAGAATTTCTAGCTTCCAGACTATGAGAAATAAGTTTCTGTTGTTTCTAAGCCACTCACTGTGTGATATTTTGCTATAGCAACCCAAACAGACAAATACAATTATATCATCTTCAGAAAATGAACATTTTTGTTTTATTCCAATTCTTATTCCCTTTGTTGCAATTTCTTAATATAATACATTGCTTATGTCCTACATTATAGTACTAAACAGAAGTCATAATAACAGCTACCAATGTCTTTCCTTTAATTTTAAAGAAAAGGCTTATATCTCTTCACCGTTACGTATAGTTTGCCTATTTCTCCTCCTCCACTTCCTCCTTCTCTTCCTTCTTCCTCCTCCTCAACTTCCTCTTCTTCTTATAAATATCTTCATAAGAAAAGAGAGTTTCCTTCCATTCCCAATTGATTAAGAATTTTTGTCACCATGGGTGTTGTATTGCACAAGACGATTTTTTACATTAAGATAAACATACTTTTCTCTAATGATCTAATTGTATGGTAAAATATATTAATCATATCTTTTTTGTTCAAGCCATTAAGTACAGAGGTATGAATCATGTCAAATAAGGTAAGTAATAAAGTGGAAGAGTTGGAATTATATTCTAAACTTCATCAGTGTTATTTCTTGTGGGTTTGTTAGCTAGCATAAAAAAGTATCTTTTAACCAAAATATTAGAACAATCAGATTCACTTATCGTACTTGAAGCAAGAGAAAAAAATAGAAATGTTTAGCATAATTTCCCTGTCTTTAAGCATAGAATCAAGTAAAATATGATGTATTTAATATGCATTAATTACTGTGTCTTTTTTGCCATTTTTTTAATTGATGATACTAATGAAATACAGAAAAAACTCTTTTTTAAAATGTGCAAATGCCTAATGGGAACTGAGATTTTTTTTAATGTCTCTCTAACAGATACAAGACTTTGCCTGAGGGTGCTCTTTGAAAAAATCAGAAACATTAAAAGAGTGTAAAGGAAGAAAAGAATCTTCTTTCTCAGCCTGTCCATATTCATACTTAAAAAAATTATGTTTGAAAACAACTTTATTATTTCCAGTTATAATCAATGTGCTTATTAAAATTCAGTGTGAATGAAGAGAATGCAGTTAGATTCAAATGTCCATATTAATATAAGAAATCTACATTTTCAAATGAAAATGTAAAACATTATAGTCCTAAAGAAGGGCTGAGACCATCCTCTTCCCACCACCATCGACTTTAAACCTGCTGATCCTAACCTGCCTAGCCTACATATTCAAATATAGTTCTGTCAAATTATCATCTACTCATTTACTCTCATCTTTATTTGCCTCTGGGCTTTGAATCTGACTTCTCTGGCTATAGTTTCTCTCTCTCACTGTGCTGTTGATCCTTTGTTTTATGGAAAACATGCTCTCAAATACTTTCAACCTACTAATAATATTCTATTTTTTAATTTTTATTTTTTTTCCTTTTTAATCAAAATACTTTTAACAAACTCCATAGGTTTCTTGGACTTTTACCCTGTTTAAATAAATTGGACAATGTGGAGGAGAACTAGAATCAAGAGATTTCCCATCACAACAACTACATAATCTAATAAGTTATAAGCTGATATAATTTCTTGGATGTTGACAGAAGATGTAAGACTCCTCGGTCATAGACAAAAAAATAATTTACTACCCACAGAAATAGCAGTAGACAGAGTAACATCATTACACTGGTTTCTTAAAAGCCAAATTCTACATGGCGACAGGAAGTGTGGAGTTTGCTCATGATGTGGGCAAACCAGAACTCAGAAAAGGAATCCAGAACTTAGGAAATTTTCCACTTATATAGCAAGTAGTAAGAAAGCCTGTCCTTTGTCCAGAGGAATAGCGGGTACAATGCATGCTTATTTAATGCATTCGTGGTGCATTAGTTGTCAGAGTTGCCAGCTGATTAAACAATTCTGAGAACTAACACTGGTGAAAGAACAATCATGGCCCTTTCATTTTGGACCACTAATCAAGATATGTAGGAGCAGGGAACACAGAAAACCGCTTCCCAACAGTTACCTTCACTTAATTTATAAATATCTTAAATGTTTATCAATATTTTGTAAAAACATGCATTATTTAAAGAATTGACTATTTTAACAAAATTGTGGAGCTCTTTCTGTGCTCCACAAAATTTTATCATAACCAAATGCTAAATGAGCTCATAAGAAATTACAAGAAATGTCTTCATTTTTATTTATACTTCTCTGGTTTTCATCTCATCTTATCAGTCATCTAAAAAGCATGGCAGCATAGTCCATTTAAGTAATGCAAATTTTTATGCTTGTAAGTTCTTTAACAACCCTGTGTAAGTTGAATCCGGTGGTAGCATCCATTTCAAATAAATTCAAGATTCTTCGTTTTAGATAGGCTTTGACATTTTCTATGTACTTAATTCCCCCACTCTAAACTCTAAACTTATTTCTCTACTCAAACATTTCAAGTAATCTATTATTTCTATTTTTCTGTTCAGGGACACCCTTCATGGGACCCTTGTTCCTGTTCTAATCTTGACTGATTGCTCCAAGTCCTGTTCTGTGGGTACAACTCTGGACTTTCTACTTATTTTCATCCTGAAAATTCCCTTCCCTTTTCCTATGTTGGATCCTCTAGGTTCTGAAGCACATATTTCTCTCTTTTTAAATTGTTCTTTTTTACTTTCACGTATTTCAGTATTCTCTGGTGTTCTCGGAGAAAGGATGTAATGAAGATAAGTTTTGAGAGGGTGTATCAGTGTCATGTGTTTACGATACTGTCAAAATTGGTTTATAATTAGGTTGTGTACGGACTTATGATTGGAAATAATTTTCCATCAGTTTTATAAAGACATGACTCCAGTGTCTTTCGCTATAGTTTGCTAAATCCAATGGCAGTTGATCACCATTTTATTGAAACTAATTATTATTTGCGTTTTCATTTTTAATTTTTAAAATTTTCAGAATCTTCTCTATGTCCCTTTATTTTGAAATGGTGTGACTTGGTATGGGAATTTATGCAATTACTGCATTGATTACTAAATGAGCCATTTAAATCTAGCCTATCATTCTCTTCAGATCCATTGGGATTTTTTGTTATTATTTTATATAGTTCTATGTATTTATTCACTCTATTTTTCTTTTTGGAATTTTTATTTAGTAGATATTAACTTCCCAGATTGGTCATTTAATTTTATTTATATTTTTTATGTTCCTACTCTTTGTCTTTTATTTGTTTACCTCCCTGGGTAATTTCAACAAATTTAGTTTCTAATATGTACATTGAACTTTTAATTTCTTTTTATGTTTTGGTCTCTGGGTATTTATTTTTAATACTGCCCTGTCTTGGTTCATTGCTTTTCTTGTTTCATTGAGAATTTTTTAATTTCTTTAAAATTATTTTATCCTGTTTCTTGCATTTGTTTTGTTTTTCTTCTAAGTTTCTGTTATTTATTTTTGCTTTGGGCTCTATATTTCATAATAAAGCCTTTCTTAAAATGCTTGAAGGTTTTGGCTGCCTGTTCTAATTTAAATTTAAGAGAATAAAATGGAAATTGGAAAGGCTATGTGTATATGTGACACTGTTGACTGGTGAGCTTCCTGACAGGAAACAAAACATGTGTGGGTGTATCTTTAAATGTGTAGTCATTTTCTCCAGGTCTTTTTTATTTGACCAATGAATTTAGAATATAACTCTTCAAATTCCTGCTCATGGTGAAAGGAAGGGCATAAAAATATTCGCCAGTTTTCCAGGAAGTGAGTAGAAAGGGGGATGCCTGCTTGGTCATTCTCTGTGCAGTCTATCATTTAATCTCCCTGCTTAACTACAGGGTTTGTATTCCTACTTTTGGTGTGCCTTATGTTTTTGCTATTTCTCTTGTTACAGCATTGTATTCCCTGCCAGAAGGGAAATTTCATTATAGAGCAGTCAGGGTGGAAGAGGATATATGGGTTTACATCTTACACGGGCTTTCAAACTAAACTCATTTTCATCCTCTTCCCTCACACTACCACCTTCTAAGATAGGAAGTGACTCAGTTTTTGAGTTTTTCCTAAGTTCTGCCTCATAGATGGGCTTTCGTTTGTTTTAGTTTCTGGTCATTAGACACTTACATCTGTTTGCAGAACTGGATACTGTATCCTGCGCATCACATAAAGAAGACCTCCTACTGTTCAGTAGATGATCAAAGAGGTGTATAATCAACACAGGACAGAAATATTTTATGCTTTTCTAAGTAATTTGCCATTTTTAACAGATTTGATCTTCTTAATATCCTCTTAATAGTTCTATCTTATTTCCATTCAACAGATAAGGAAACCGAGGCTCAGAAACTTGAGTCATAATTTTGTTAGCAGCAAGACCAAGACCAGGAGTTAAATATGACACTGAATCACATGCTTGTTACCCTATTGTGACCAAAAGATATTTTCAACCTTTTGTGAAGAAGACATTATGTGTTATCAAAGAGATTTTTTCCCCAATGCACAACAACATACCAGTAAAAATGGCTCAGTTTGACATATTTCTGAAAAATGTGAGAGAATTAAATTAATAAACATAAAATAAAGATTATTAACATTTTCCTAGGCTTCTCTAAACCATTTTAGTCTTTGAAAAATATATTAGTACTATGTCTTCACTATTAAACTCCATCTAGATTCTTATAATATACAAGTAGCACAATTTCTTGAGTACATATTTATTAATGTCCAACAAACACAAATATATGTGTTTTGATAGGGTGGGGTTACAATTATATCAAAAGTCAATCTATTATTCAATACAGTGATATTACCTATAACAAGCTTCCTGATATTTAGTCTGAGTAAAACTTTAGAAAGCTTTCTTCCTTCTCCACATAATTTATCTTAGCTCTTTATTGTGGCTTAATTTAAACATATAAAATTATTATTTTATTTACTAAAATCTAGTCATTTTGACTAGTACCTGGCCTGAGAAAAATTGTTATCTTATTTCTATAGAGCTTTGTAATTTATAGTGTAAATCCAGGTTTTTTTTTCAGTGTTCATTTTTCACCATTGGCATGGAGAGTTTGAATTGTTTCTTTGCCCAATTCTCTCAAGAACTTTTGTTCTCCAACATATATTTATTGAGTAATTATGTGTTAGAAAAATTCAGGGCACGATATAAATTTAAAAGATATAATTTACTTCAAGTAAAAGGATCAATAGTGTTTCCTCAAACTCCTATCTTTCAGTTTTGACATTTAGGTACATTATAGTAAATTTATATAAAGAAATCCTAACATTCCTGAATGGCATTATAATTTTTTATATATAATATATATATCCTCATAGTCCACATATGTTTATTATATATCATCTATCTTTCTTTCTTTCACTTATCTGTTTCTTTACTGGCAGTATTAATATATTTTCGGGCCAAATTACAAAGAGACATTTGGTATCCTAGGATGAAAAAAGAAGCAAATGTATGAAAAATTTTATGATATTTCGGTCTATAATTGAAAACCTATAGTGCCATTAAATAAGACAATGAGTATTTGAAGGACTAGGTTATATTTATTCATTTTTCAAGCCTAATAACTTATTTGGATATGTCTCAGTGTTTACTGTGCCTAGTTAATTTCCATAGACACATAGTGGGCCCCTTTAGTATTTGAATGCAACTTTATTTTTTCTAGAAATTTTTCTTGAACTGCAATTTTAAATATTTGTTTTCTTGAGACACATTCATTAGCCTACTCTTTTCTGCTCATGGCTGCTGTGGAGTAAGCATTGTTAAAGTCTCTCTTCCCACTGCTGCCATGTCTAAGTCAGAGCCTTCTAAAAAGCCCAGGAAGCTGTGGAAGCTCTCTTTGGAGTGTTGAGCCTCAAAACAACCAAGATCCAAACACCAAGCACTCCAGGGGCTTTGAGTTTGTCATATATGCCACTGTGGAGGAGGAGGATGCAGCTATGAATGCAAGGCCACACAAGGTGGATAGATGAGTTGTGGGAACAAAGACACTTAATTCTAGAGAAGATTCTCAAATACTAGGTGCCCCTTTAACTACTCGAAATATCTTTGTTGGTGGCATTGAAAAAGACATTCTCATCATGGACAACATTGAGCCTAAAAAAAAAAAAATACATTGAAGAACATCACCTAAGAGATTATTTTGAATAGTATGAGAAAATTGAAGTGATTGAAATCATTACTTACCAAGGCAGTAGCAAGAAGAAGGGTTTTGCATTTCTAACCTTTGATGACCATGACTCCATGGATAAGACTGTCATTCTGAAATACCATGCTATGAATGACCAGAACTGTGAAGTAAAGAAAGCCCTGTTGAAGTAAGAGATGGCTAGAGCTTCATCCATCCAATCAGGTAGAAGTGGTTCTGGAAACTGTGTTGGTAGTTGTGGCTGTGTTTTTGATGGGAATAACAAGTTTGGTCATGGAGGAGGAAACTTCAGTGGTCAAGGTGGCTTTGGTGGCAGCTGTGGTTGTGGCTAATATGATTGCAGTGGGGATGGCCACAGTGGATTTGGTAATGATGGAAGCAATTTCAGTGTTAGTGGAAGCTACAATGATTTTGGCAATTACATCAATCAATCTCCAAATTTTGGATGCATGAAGGGAGAAAACCTTGGAGACAGAAGCTCTGGCCCCTATGGTTGTGGAGGGCAATACTTTGCCAAACCATGAAACCAAGATGGCTGTGGCAGTTCCACTAGTAGCACTAGCTATGGCAGTAGAAGAAGGCTTTAATTACTGCCAGGAAACAAAGCTTAGCAGAAGAGAGCCAGAGAAGTGACAGGGGAAGCTACAGGTTATAACAGACTTGTTAACCCTGCCAAGCGCATCTATGGCAGGACCTATCTGCTACAAAGAAGACATGTTTTAGACTATACTCATGTGTATGGGGGAAACGCACCAGAATTGTGTTTGTGGCTAATTGTATAACATGTTATTTTAGTTTCTGTTCTGTGGAAGGTGTAAAGCATTCCAATAAGGGTTACGTTTAATACAGATGTTACTTTTTCCTACCAATGCTGTCGACTGCTAAGTTAAACAGGCTGATACCATGTTGAATAAATATGTCTCTTTTTTAAAAAAAATTGTTTTTTAAATATCTTCTTTTTTATTTTTATGGACTCCAATTCAGTCTATGTTGTATCTGCTTTGCCTATTTCCTATGACTATCTTCTTCTTTCTAATCCTTTTTACTTCTCTTTTCATGTCATATTTCTTCTCTCAGCACTGTCTTTTCTTTTTCTCAGTGTCACTAATGCCTTATAAATAGAATCTATTTTGCAATTGGAAACTTATAATTTAGTCTTTATTTCTGGCAGAATTTTGAATTGTTTTTCATTTTTTTTCTAAATTTTACCTTTTTCTACATCTAGATGTTTTTATTCATGTAGAGTCTAAATTTTGAAATTACATTTTGAAATATTTTTCTGTATTCAAATACTTATATTTAATTCATCTGGTGTTTGATTATATTGTAATTCTCTAACACATGTTTTAAAAATTATTTGAAATATTTTTCTTTTTCTTTTTTATGATAGCTTTGTCTGGATGTTGTTCTGCCCTTTTTTGTTTACTTTTAAATAACTTGCATATTTCTGTACCACTTCCAGGGTGAAGTGTTTGGTGCCTTACTAGATTTCTTAGTTCAAAAATGCCATTATCAGTTGGTATAGTAAAATAGATTTTTTTAAAAGATTTTTTGTGTTTGTGTATGGGAACATAAGTTTTGTATCTTTTGATTTTGGTCTATTGAATCTTTAATTTTCACTACATTTTCCACTTTATTTTTTGTATCTAATTTTTAAAAATTATAATTAGACTGAGGTTATGCCTTTTGGTGAAAAAGAATACAGAAGGAAATTTTCATTTTAATCACATTGTATCAAGGAGACCTACACAACATAATTTATCATGTCACTGTTGACTAATTTTCTCCAGTGTAAAGTCCTCCCCCACCATTTCTGTACTGAACACTTTGGAAGGAAGTTTCTATGCACAACCCACACTTAAGCAGTGGGTAGTTATGCTCCACCTCCTTGAAGATGGAGTATCACAATAATTTTATGAAATTTTACATGGGAGATCTGTCTCTTCTCTCCCATATATTGGTTTATTTAATCATTTATTCATATAAATTTGGCCCCATGAATATTTATTTTACATTTGGGCTACCATCAATGTCATATGTTGTATTAATTATATTTATTGAGAAAATCTCCAAAATTAATTTATTGTAATATCAAGATCTATAATATTTTTAACATTTTTAATTAAGACAAAAAGCTCAGCTTCTATGAGAATGCAATAAAATTAAATTTTTAAACAGTACAAAAGAAAAAGTTAAGAATATTAGACAAAAAAGAAAGTAAACTATGAAGTTTGAAAGGAAAATAAAACCAGAAGAATTAAAATTTGTACTGGGGGTGAAAAAGAAAAATAATTGATCTCACTGAGTACCAAATAATTTCTTTGGAAGACAAATTTTAGCAGCTTTAAAATTACAGAGGTAAAATAAAACAAACAAAATGATAATAAAAATTAATATACATGGAAAAAGGCATGCTAACTAGAGCCTGCATGGAGATAATTAATATTTCAAAATAAATGTTATACCAAAGTAATACTAAGATAAAAGTCATCAAATAGAGGAAATAATGCCCAAATCAAATTGAAAAAAGTTTTTTTGACTGCCAGATTCAGTAAAGTATGGAAATAAAAACATGTCTATTCTGTTAGGGGAAAATCAATAATATGCATATTTGGACATGTACTAGAACACATAAAAACAAATTCTATGATCTTCTAAGCATATAAACAAACCAAATGCCTACAAAAAACTAGGACATTCTACAATTTCTCTTCCTTAAATTTGCATGCCATAGTAATAAAGTAACCAAAAATATGTAAAACAAAAATATATGAAAAAATAATGCAAAGGTGGGAGGATAACTGAAATATGAAAATTCTATAATTTTATAGCATATAGGAAATGGTGAAATTTTTATTAGAATAATCCCTAAGAGTAAATGAATTTATTACTAACAAGTTAATAGGTAAAAAATGAATGAATGAATTAGGAAAATAAATGACTAAATATAAGTAGGAAATAATAGAATAAAAAGGAATAGAGAAAACTAGAAAGCCAAAAGTCAGTTCTTTAAAAAGTCTAATAAAATTGATCCCTTCCTAATAAGAGAAGGGATAAGAGAGAGAGAGACAGAGAGACAAAGAAAGAGAGAGAGAGAGAGAGAGAGAGAGAGAGAGAGAGAGAGAGAGAGAAGATATAAACAATGTCAGGAATAAAAAGAAAGAATACTTTAAGATATTACAGACAGTAAACAAAAATAAGAGAATATGAAAAACTGAACAAAAACTCTTCCAGACATTGGCCTAAGCAAAGAATTTTGAAGCAAGACTCCAAAAGCAAATATAGCAATAGCAAAAGTAAATGAGTGGGATTTAATTAAACTAAAAATTTTCTGCACAACAAAGGAAATAATCATCAGAGTAAATAAGCTACAGAATGGGAGAAAATATTTGCAAACCATACATCTAACAAAGAGCTAATATCCTGAACCTGCAAAGAACTCAAATCAGCAAGAAGAAAACATAACCTCTCAAAAAGTGGGCAAAAGACAAGAACAGAAATTTTTCAAAAGAAGATAGACAGCAAAAAACAAAACAAAACAAAACAAACATACGAACAAATGCTCAATAACACTAATTATCAGGGAAATGCAAATTAAAATCACAGTGAGATTCCACCTTACCCCTGTCAGAATTGCCGTTATTAAAAGTAAAAAAGAAAAAAAAAATCGATGTTGGCACAGTTGCAGTGAAAAGGGAATGTTTATGCAATATTGGTGGAACTGTAAACTTGCACAACTGCTATGGAAAGCATTATGAAGATTCCTCAAAGAACTAATAGTAAACCTGCCATTTAATCCAGCAATCCCACTCCTAGCTATCTACCAAAAGGAAAAGAAGTCATTTTATAAAAAAGAGACCTGCACCCAAATGTTTATAACAGCACAATTCACAATAGCAAAGATATTGAATCAACCTAAGCGCCCATCAACTGATGAGTAAATAAAGAAAATGTGGTATGTGTGCACGCACACACACACACACACACACACCATGGAGTACTACTTAGCCATAAAAGGGAATGATATCATGTTTTTTGGAACAACTTGTATGAAACTGGAGACCATTATCCTAAGTGAAGTTATCTCAGACATGGAAAAACAGATACGACATATTCTCACTTACACGTGGGTGCTAAATGAAGGATCTATATGGTCATAAAGAGCAGTAATGAATATTGGAAATTAAGAAGAGGAGACAGTGGGAGGAAGGTGGGAAATAAAATCCACCCACAGAGTACAATATACACTCTTCTGGTGACGCGTACACTGAAAGCCCCGATTCAGCATGATACAATTTATCCATGTAACAAAAAACACTTGTACTCCTAAATTATTTAAATAAAAAAATTGACAAATTCAATAAAATTGCACATTTCTCAAAAAATGCAATTAATCAAGCTGACAGAGAAGTAAAAATATTTCAATAGCCAAATATCTAAAACATAATTTGTATTTGCTTTAATAAACTTTCCACAGAGAAAATCCTAAATCAAATGACTTTATCTATGAATTTGGCCATGCATTTAAGAAATAAACAATAGCAATAGCATAAAATATTCCAAGGAATCATTTCTTAACATTTTTGTGGAGACAGCATAACTTTTATTTCAAACCCTGACAAGAACACTAGAAGAAAGGAAAATAAAGACTGATATTTCCTTTGAAAATTGATGGTAAATTTGTTTAGATATTGCCAAAGCGAATTCTCCATTTATTTCATATATATTGCTATGCCTTCAAAGTTCATTGGCCTTTTCTTTTTATTTAACACCTACTCATCTGAAATCTAATTCAGGGTATTTTTCACTTTACATTTCACATATTATAGAGTTATTTTGATTTGCTTTCTTTTTATTACATACATACCACAGAATACAAAAGATTTTTTTTTTTAACTATCTTCCATGTCTCTGCTTAGCATGTCTGATCTTTCCTTTAGCTCATTACTAAGTGGAATTTAGTTAGAATAACTGTTTTAATATTCTTATCTAGTAATTCTATCATCAGTTAGCTCTGGATTAGTTTTGAATAATTAATTTATATGTCTTTATTATGGTTTTAATATCCTGCTTCTTTTAATGCCTACTAATTTTTTATTAAATGTCAGGCATTATAAATTTACCTTATTAAGTCCTGGATATTTATGTTCTCCTCTAAATATTCATGAGCTTTATACTGGAATAAATATTTTTAAGTATTGTTCTTGGGCAGATACATTACTTGTAAATAATTTGATAATATTGGGTCTTGTTTTCAAGTTTAATTAAGTGGGAGCAAAGCAGTATTTACTTTGAGCTATTTTTTCCCCCTACTGAGACAAGCACTTCTCAGTGCTCTACCCAATGCCCCATGAATTACGAGGTTTTCCACTCTGGCTGGTGGGAATAGGAATTATTGTTGGCCTGGTGTCAGCTTAGAGCTGTTACTCTTAGATTTGTTTTTTCGATCTTGGGTTGTTTCCTCATATGCATGCACCGATCATTATTTTAGCTGAATATCACACTTCAAGTGTCATAAAACAAATACAATTAGAGTCTTTGAAAAAGAAAAGAGAGAAGACAGAATAATATATTTGAAAAAAAAATCAGTGGCTGAAACATTCCAGATATGATGAAAACTATAAGTTAATAGATCTAAGAAACTCAAAGAACCCCAAGTACAAGAAACATAAAGAAAAATACACCAAGTGACATCACAATTAAATAACTTAAGATAGTTATAAAGAAAACTGTTAAAAGTGTCCAGAGGAGAAAAGATACATTGCATATAAAGGAAAAATGGTGATGATGACAGCAGATTTATTTTCAGACACAATGCAAGTTGTTACCTTGCATTGTTATGCCTGGCTAAGAGTCAGGGTATGCTCACTGTTTGCTGTAGCTGTGGCATCAGAGGCTAAAATTTCCTCTATGTCCTTGTTTTTGTCTCACATGTTGTCTTTAGATTTTCCTAAGGATTCTTTAATTATGGTCTGATGCTTTAACAGTTCTATCAGATATACCCCCTTGTTTTAAGTGGTAAATTCTTGAGGGAAGGGAGATGTGTTATTGTTCTATGATCATATCTCAGTTTGTTGGTGAGCCTGAGTTTAGTATTTTCCTTCTCCTAGGTTGTTAGGGTTTGGTAAAACCACAGTCAGTTATACTTTGTTATGTTAATATAGTTTCCATTGAGGGCAGACCCTATTTAGGGAGAACAGAGGAACAGAGAGCTCTGGGCATATTTCAAGATGATTATTTTCTCCTCCCTCTACCAGAGCGTAAGGGGATTTTTCACTTACCCTTTCATAGTGAGAGCTTGGTAGGGCTCTTAGACATAAAACTTATGAAAGTAGGAGGGGGTAGAAACCCTAAGACTGTTCTCTCTTGTAGTTTTTTCGTGTTTTATTTATTAGGTTTTTTTTTTTTTTTTCTAAGATGGAGTCTCACTTTATTACCCAAGCTGGAGTGCAGGGATTCAATTATAGTTCCCTGTAGCCTCGAACTCCTGGACTGACACCATATTCATGCCTCAGCATCCTGAGTCGCTGGGTCTACAGATGTGGGTGCCACCACACCCAGCTAATTTTTATAGTTTTTATAGAGATGGGGTCTGGCTACATTGCCAAGGCTTGTCTTGAACTCCACTGGTCTTGAACTCTTGGCCTCAAGCAATACTTCCCCCTCTGCCTTCCAAAGTGCTGGTATTACAGGCATGATCCACCGTGCCCAGCTCTCTCTCTCTCTCTTAGCTTTTAACTCTCAAACTAGTCCACATTGAGAATTCAGCAATTAGTCAACTTCAGTTTGAAATATTCCTAGCAGTATCGGCTCCAGTTGTAGGTTTCTGCTTCTGGGCTTCCATTCTCAGTACATTATAATCTCCATATCTGCCCACCTATTTCTCACATTTGCAGGGCAGCAGTCATTGTAAATTTTCAGTAAGTGTTAGTTTTTAGCATCACTTATTACATCATGTGGATTCATAACTCATGGAAATAAAGAAAAAATGGAAAAAGAGGCAATTGAGTGTGGTAGGAAGAAATTGTATGGGAGAGCCCATGTGAAAGCTGGGAAAGTGGTACCCATTTTCTCAACATGGGCCCTGTTGGGCAGAGCAATGATACTGACTCTGGAACTTTAGAATTATGATGTTAAGAGTGTGCTTGACATACCTTTGGGATGGATTATCTCAAGGAATATTATCTCATTTAATTAGCTCAAGGTCTCACAATGTGTATTAATAGAGTCAAATTTTAAAAAGTATTTTTGTACGTATTTTTCTCTTTATCATTCCTAACATTCCTGTGAGTGACTAGCATTATAGTCTTCATTTACTTAGTAAAATGACATAGACATAGTGTATCAGCCAAGTGACAGACCAGAAATTCAGATTTAGTCCCTCTGATTCCAGGTCTATTGCCCTAGCCACCACTCCAGACCTGACTTTCATGCTCTTTTTTTTCCATACATGTGTTTTCCTTTGGGCTATAAGAATGTGTGTGTATGCATGTGTGTGTGTGCATATACTATATATGTCTAAGAAATGATAGTTAAAAATCTTAGATATCTACTGGAAATTACATCAGTGAAGTCAAGCACTAAACTTTTGTGTACTGTCATAATGTCAATTGATGAATCTGCAGTCATAGAGCAGAGCCAAAGGAAACTCTAATAACATTTAAAATTTTTCCAATATTAAATTCAGCATTAATTTAGAAAAAGAAAAATGTAACCAGTATATAATCTCTTTTGAACAGAGTTTGAGATAGAGGAAGAAAACCCGAGGGAAGAAAACACATAGTGCATGAAGAATTTGACATATGTATACAAAAATTTCATAATACTAATTAAGAAGATTTCATTAGTTTCCTCTGGCTGGACATATATAAACAAAAAGCCATTTTAGTTCTCTGGAGTCAGAATGAGCAGCAAGCAAAGAAGGAAGAAAGAAAACTGAATTAATATTTTCTAATTTATGTTTCTTTATCCAATAAGCATAGTAACATAAACACTAAAAACAGAAAAAGTTGTGACTCAAATATTATCTTTCTTGAGTAGCACAATTATGATTAAATAGGTTGTTCTGGAGATAAAATACATGCATGTCAAGGAAGACCTATCTATAATTATGTAGGGGTAAAAAAAAGCAGTTTTTATAATTTCTGTTCAATTTTTTTACAGTGTTATTGGGAGCAAGGTAGAACTTTCAAAGATTTGAAGACATACAACATCAAATGTCCAGTTTATACCAATATATACTGATGATATTTTTGAGCCACTGAAATCTTAATTCATATTACATACTGAGTAGAATTGAAATAATCACAGGTGACAGTTTATTATACAAAGATGAAAAATAAAGTTATGATTCAATCTGGTTGCCATTTTTAAGACCTCTCTGTGACATAAGATTATTTTCATAGTAAATGTAACCCTAGCCAAGCAGAAGAATCTGAAATCAGGGAAAGGCTTGTTTTTTTGGCCTCTTTTTGTTTCTTACCACAACAGAATATGATCTCAAAGGTACTGGAATAGCAATTGATAAAGAATAAATCAAGTATCTGATTTAAAACATTAGTCTGAAAAATCTACTAAATTTTTTCTCCCAACTTAATTTTTGGTTGGTAAACTGCTCACAGTCAGAAAAATCCAGATCGAATATCAATACTTCCCTTCAAAAAAGTCATTTGTGCTGTGGAGCACACCTGCTCACATGCCTTCCATCTCTTGCAGAATTCTTATTTTGGGGCACTGTACTTTTCACATTTGTTTTACAGACACTGTTTTGTATCAATTAATGGTTTTTCATTCAGTGCTAGTGAACTCTGTGCTCCATGTATAATATCTCTTTTTAATTCTACTAACTCTATGTTTGATTATTTTCAAGGTACATTTGATTTTTTGTATAATTCACCTATCCTGATCTCCCTTATTGGATTATGCTATTTATATTGTCAAAGCCTTGTCTTACTCATCTTCCCCAGTGCTTAGTTCAATGTCTAAAATATACTGTGTTCAATATGCTTGTTGACAGAATAAATGATTAGAATATTAAATCTTTTTTTATTTTATTAGGTGTTTTGGAGAAGCATAAGTCTCCACCTCCAAATTAAATTCAACTTTACCAACTCCAGCTTCCTGTGACATTTTATGTTAATTTTTCATCTACAAGTTTGAATCATCTTTCCTTACTTTTTATTCTGACACGTAAGTTTTAATAGCATGCATCAATGAACAACTCCAAGATAAATCAGTCATTTGATCTTAAGTAAGTAATTTAAGTGGCTTTTTGAGTTTTAACTAAAGGAGAAAAATGAGAAATTATTATTAACTGATGAGATAATTAAATAGGATAATATTTATGATAGTACTGTACATATACAGAATACTTCTGAAAAGCAAAACAGGGAACATCATCTTATTTGGCTGAATCACTTATCTGATGTGAAATTTATCTCCATAAAGTTATAATGGATTTAAATAAGAGACTTATATATCCATCAATGTGGCAGATTATGTTAGTGATCTCCAAGTATTTTGATCACTCTTCCACAAAATAATTTTGAGTCACTATGAACTTCTTTGCACATGGTTGTTGCTATCTAAATTTTTATCATATGTTGCTTAAATTGAAATTGCTGCAAAGATTGTCATTTCTAGTCTATTGTGAGTATTGGCATTGCTAAATGAAATTATGTCACCTTTAAAATGTATTCAATGAATTCCAGATACTGTAGCAATTTGATATCCACCGTAATCCATTTAAAATACATTAAGGCATTAATCTCTTTGTTAATAATAGGAAATTTTAAATACTTGCTTTTTCTCTTAGAACTCATATATTTTTTCCACTTCCTCACAAAAATTACTCTAACATGTTTTATACTTTAAATCATTTTGTAATTAATATATTGTACTATATTTATATGTATATAAATTTACATTTCTTTTATGTAAACATAAAATAAATTTATAGTTTATGTTAAAATTTTGTAAGACAATAATGTTAAAATATTAAAATTGTCCTAGATTAAATTATCACTGAAATTATTTCAGGTATACAATCTATCAAAAACATAAATATATTATAAAATTTGAAAATAAGCCTAAAAAATAAAATTTTACTATAAAATGCATGTTTTACTGGAATGTAGCTTTCACAATTATTTCATGTTTATTTTGATGGACATTTCAAATGATGCTGTTTTAGCGAAATGCTCTGTGTGTATGTATGTATATGTGTGTGTGTTTATGAATGGAGTCATTGAGAAATCATATTCACAAAAAGTAGTATGGGAAAAGAGAGTTTTTACAGCAATGTTGTTTAATCATGTAACCTGTTGCAGATTGCATGCCAAAAGTCAGATTGTGACTTGCCATCAAACATTATTTTTCATGAACTTATAAGTAAATTAAGTTCCTCTCCAATTTTGTTGAACCAAGCAAAAATTGGAAAGCATTTGACTTGCGAAATCATGTTACCATATTTTTAGAGCCATTGACTTTCTCAACAAAGACCTGAATTGACCTTTCATTTGGCATTCCAGGGGCTTCTGTATCTATGGAAAAGTACCATGTGAAATAAAGGATGAATGAGACTTGGGCCTTTGCATGTGAAATTAAGAGAAGGGGGTGGGGGCCTGTAATCCTAGGACTTTGGGAGGCCCAGGAGGGAGAATCACTTGAGTTGAAGACCAGCCTGGGCAATAGCGAGACTCTGTCTCTACAAAAAAAAAAAAAAAATTAAATTAGCTAGGAATGGTGGTGCATGTTTGTAGTCCCAGATACTCAGTAGTCTGAGGCAGGAGGATCGCTTGAGCCCAGGAGTTGGAGGCTGCAGTGAAGTATGATGGTGCCATCACACTCTAGCCTGGGCATTGGGCAACAGAACAAGACTCTGTCTAATTTAAACAAAAAAAAAAAAAGAAAGAAAGAAAAGGAAAGAAAAGAAAAGAAAGAAAAAACTAAGAGAAGGGCAATTTCTAAAGGGGTAATGGAAACTGAGAAAGAGCAAAACCCATCTCAGGTAGACAAGTCTGAAGAGAGTGGTGAAATAAGGATCTGGAAATGGAAACCAAGCATTTTTTTAAAAGTCCTTCCTTCACCCCTAATTTTGTGAGTACCATAGTTTGCTCCTGTTAACCTGAAAACTGTGTTGTTAAAAAGGATAAAAAAAAAGTAGATCAAATGTAACACATATTCTTATAACTATAAAATATAAAATTGAGCTGACAAGGCTATAAGATAAATTCCTACAGGTCAAAAATAAAGAGGCAAAAAATAAAGGAAGACCCTGAAATAATGATTGGGATTTAGTACTGAGGAGAGGGGAGGATATGGGGTTAGATCTTGAGTGAGAAAGGAATTAGCAGTGGTATTCTCAGGCAAACCTGGGACTCTATAAGCCAATCAGCACAGATAATGAATAGGGACTTGTTTTTTTCTCAGCATCAGGTAGAAAAGTAATTTACTGAAAGCTTATGATATAGTAAGTTTATCCTTTAAGATGATGGGGGGTTTGAATTTGTAGTAGCTATATGGTCTAGGAACCACAAGTCAAGAAATAATCATAAAAGCCTCTTCCAAACTTGTGATTAACCTGAGTGAATACTAACCTGCTGTAGAGAGACTAATCATCAACAGGTTACTGGGGGTCTCACAGTTTGCAGATATTAATATTGAAATGTGAGCACACAGTCAAAAATGATTAGAACCACAAGAAAAATTCCATAAATACCACCAAAATAAGGAGATTACCAGGAACAGGGATATGTCATATAACGAAACTAATTTAGAGACTATAAATAAATACATTTAAAGTGATTTAAAGCTATTTTTAAAAGAATGAAAACATACGATAAAGGATTCTAAAGGCAACAGCATAGTTTTGTTGCTATTGTTCTTAAATTTCTATGAATCTTCTCATAAAAATAGAGCTATTAAAATATAAAAGCACACCATCTGGGGGATGGACACACTTGAAGCTCCGACTCAGGTGGGGTAAAGACAATATATGTAACCTAAACATTTGCACCCCTGTAATATGCTGAAATAAAAAAATAAAAAATATGTAAAATATAAAAGCCAGAGACCCATGGATGATATCCAGAGCATTAATGAGTTCCAAGTTATTTTCATGAATCTCCAAATATTATCAAGTGGGAGAAAATCACAGATAGGATCTATATGGTATTAGCATGTGTCCGGATGAAATAGAGAGAAAGCAAAGATACTACCACCATTACAATCACCAAATAACCAACAAGCTGAGTCATTTCCATTGCCCGTACTTCCATCGGGCAATGCTCACTGCGGTTCTAACTTCTGCCTAGAAACAAGGGCATCTTCCCTATGACATCAGCTCCAGATAGAGAGAACCACAATGATTCCAACTAAGCAGTCATAGTCCCTGGGCTCTGCCAATACCACTTTCTACTTTTGCTTATCCAGCCTAGGGTTAGTAGCAATTTCTTGCTACAGCAAATCTTTCTGTTACCTCACTATTTTCTGCTCAGCTTCTCATTGCAGCCATCATCTCTGTCAATAATTCCTTCTATAAGGTTTTGCTTGTTTGAATAGTTAGAATAGATTTTACATTCTCAGTAGGACTCTGATTGATTCAGATTATTTGTAATAAATATATGTTCCTCTGTGTCATACAGGAAACAAGACTGGAAAAGAATGACCAAATAATGGTTCATATGATTACATCCAAAAGAATCACATTGCCAAGGAATTTCTGTATCTTAAAATAAGAATATTGAGGAAGTCAAGTGTTCATGGAATTAATACAGGTGGAACTTATAGAAGTTTATTTTGTCATCGCTATTATAACTAATTTTTATCTAAAGCCTACTATATTTGGAAAAGTTATTCTATGCCAATTGATTCCAAGTCTTTCCTCTGCATAAGGATAAAATTGTTTTACTGTATTGACCAATTTTAATTTCATATTTTCTATTTTAATTAAACCTTATTAATTATAATAAGGGTAGCATTCAAAAACATTTATATATCTAACACTGCAAAAGCTGTTTATTGTTTCAGATTCTGAGTGTGTACCTGGATATGTGAGGAGGGGTTTCCATTTTAACTTTCAGGCTTCTGACATGTGCTGTTTAGAAATCATGTTGCCTTTAAATAAACACAATTTAACTTATAGAGTATATACACAATGTAATTCAGTATGAAACCTATGCTGCTACAATATGGCCAGGACCAAAACTTGGTGAATAATTCGGTCTGCTTTGATTAAGTGTGACCTTTTACTATACCAAATTCAGATATATCCCAATTAGTGGGACATCTCTTGTGAATATATGTTAATTTAATGACAATGTAAAAAGTATAATAAGTAAAATACATATCACAGCTCTGCAAAGTGAAAATGTAATTCATTTCTCATTGCAGTTTTTTTCATTTTTCTTCTTGTTTTTCCATTTATAATTCTACCTTCAAATATATGATCTGTTATCACATTAATAAGTGGAAACTATTTATAAATATATAAATTTTAAAATATATTAATGGGAGTTCTAATAGATACTAGTATATATCTATGTGATATCAAATTAGTTACATACAGATTGTTCCACAAAATTACATTAATTTAACATTTTTATATTATGTTACGGGTTGAATTCTTTCTCAAAAGATGTTGATGTTCTAACACCCAGTGACTGTGAATGTAACTTTATTTGGAAATAGGATCTCTTCAGATGATCAAGTTTAGATTAGGTTATTAGGGCATCCCTAATCCAATATGACTGTGTCCTTAAACAGGAGGAAATTTGGACACAGGGAGGTACACACACAGGGAAAATGCTACACAAGTATGAAGAAAGAGATGAGGGTGAACATCTACAAGGCAAGACATGTCAAAGATTATCATCAAACCACCAGAAAGTAGCAGAGAAGCATGGAACAGATTATTTATCACAGACATCAGAAGGAACCAACCTTGATTCAGACTTCTAGCTTCCAAAACTGATGCAACAAATTTTTATTCTTTAAGCTGCTCAATTTGTGCTATTTTTTTATGGTAGCCCTAGCAAACTGCATATAGTTGAGTTAGGCTTCTTACATTGTGCCTTTTGGATCATACCTCTCTGCTTCTACCTTGACTTCAATATGTATCCATTTCTACAACTATATCTTACCTAAATGTGTATAATTAAAGAAGGATTTCTTGAAGGACCAAAATACTACAAATTAAAAAACTCATATAAATTAATGGAGGCATTGTGAATATTAGATATACACTTAGAACTTTACTTTTCTAGGATCCACATTGTGTTTTACTAATTCAGTGTGTTTCTGTTGTAATATATTTTTGCTGCAGTGATTTCTATCCTAGCTTTAAAGAGACAATGAATTCCTTATGCACTTAGTTTTACCCCCAAAAGTACTTTTTTATGATACTCACAAAAGTTATGCCCCCTTTGTGATTCAGTGATTTTAGGAATAATGTAAATATTACGAATATCTGAGCTTATTGACATGCTTGAATTCTAATGTAGTTGTGTTCCAATGTAAATTTCTGAGTAATAAAAATCCCATATGAAATTCATTTTTTTAGTATGTATATTAATTGACTTCATGGAGACACTAGAAAGGATTCATTGAATAAGCTTTCATAATTTGTAATTGAGAAGCTTTAAAACCATCCAGTACAGTTTCTTATTCACACACCTCACATTTTAAATACTCACTCTTCAAATATTGGCTTGGTTAACTGTTCTTGAACTCAAATAGATACCCCTGCACTTCTATCACAGTACTTACCCATTAGCTGTATATGTTTTTATATTTGTTGGCTTTTGCATTAGACCATAAGGCTGGGGTCACGTCTACCTGTTCACCTCTGCATTTAGCCTCTAATACAGTGCCTCATATGTTGCTTGAATGTAGGAAAGAATGAACACATGAATGGATACATAAGCAATGGGAGATAACACAACACAGTGGAAAAAAATGGGAGCTTTGCAGTCAGATCTAGATTCAAATCTTGTCGCAACAGTTTATGAAACACTCCTGAGAGCTGGTCTCTTCAGCTATTAAGTGGACATATTAATTCTTATCTCAAAGATTGCTTCATGGTTTAAATGGATTAACATATAGGGATAAAATTTCCATATAGTTCTAGCCACACAATAGGTACTCAATAATGGTTATTATACTTATCATAAAATGATAGCATTATGGTAAATTCATGGCGGATACAAACATTTATTCTTTTGTATGCTTATTATTCACAGTGTACTACAAATAATATAACATTTACATTTAGAAATAATAATTCATAAAACAAACTAGGGAGTGACATGTTTTACTTCACCCAAGATCTTCCAACCAAATGACCAGTTTTGAGCAGAGTCCCAATTACTTTCTAGAGTCCTGGGTAAAAACAACAGCAACAACAACAAAAGTCATCACTCTATTTTTACATTATTGTGGGAATACAATACCTACAATTATGGCATTATGATAAAATCTTGTCTAGAACAATTGAGATCCATATGGTCTCTAAGAAATACAAAATAATCTCATAGTGTCCATTGTGTAAATTAATATGTGATGATTATCCAGGTGGGTGTCTCCATTTTTATGGTTTTCTTCCAGAAAACAAAATAAAACAACACTCAGACACTGACCAGTTCATTTCCTAAGATTGGCCTGATTTTTATTCCAAAAGCAAACAAATATATAAAAAGAAAAATTAAAGAGCAATTTTACTGGCAAATATAGAGGCAAAGATCTTAAAGAAATTTTGGGAACCCAAATCCAATAATATATAATGACAACAATGCATCAGAACTAAATAAGTTTCATTTAAGGAATGTAAGACTGGTTAAATATTAGAAATCAGTGGCTCACGCCTGTAATCCTAACACTCTGGGAGGCCAAAGCGGGTGGAGCGCTCAAGGTCAGGAGTTCAACCAGCCTGAGCAAGAGCGAGACCCCGTCTCTACTAAAAATAGAAAGAAATTAATTGGACAACTAAAAATATAGAAAAAAATTAGCCAGGCATGGTGGCGCATGCCTGTAGTCCCAGCTACTTGGGAGGCTGAGACAGGAGAATCGCTTGAGCCCAGGAGTTTGAGGTTGCTGTGAGCTAGGCTGACACCACTGCACTCTAGCCTGGGAAACAGTGTGAGACTGTCTTAAAAAAAAAAAAAAAGAAATCAGTTAAAGTACTTTATCACATTAAGAAATTAAAGGCAAAAACCATTCAATCATATAAAAAGATGTGGAAAAAGCATTTTATGAAAATAACATTGATTCATAACAAAAATTCCAAGATAAATAGTATAGAAAGGAATTTTCTTTATCTAGAAAAAGGTAGGTTTAGAAAAACACAGCATTTATGGATGAATAGATTAAAAAAAATATGACATACTGTCCTGTGGTCCCCATCTCTGGCCCACAGCCTGTACCGGTCTGTGGCCTGTTAGGAACCAGGCTGCGCATTACTGCCTGAGCTCCGCCCCTCTCCTCCATCCATGGAAAAATTGCCTTCCATGAAACTTAGGAACTTGGCCACACAGCAGGTGATGGTGGCAAGCTAGCGAAGCTTCATGTGTATTTACAGCTGCTCTAGCCTCTCCTCATCTCTGGCATCACCGCCTCAGCTCTGTCTATCCCCCCACCACCCCGCCCTCCCTTGTGGAAAAATTGTCTTCTGAAAAACTGGTTCCTGGTGCCAAAAAAGTTGACTGCATGTGTGTGCACACACTGGAATATTATTCAGCCTTATAAAAGGAAATCTTGTCATTTATGACAATACGGAACAACCTGGAGGATGTTATGCTATGTGAAATAAACCAGGAACAGAAAGATAAATGCTGCATGATCTCACTTAAATGTGGAATTTTAAAAAGTCAAATTCATAGAAATAGAGAGTCGGGTGGTGGTTGAAATGAGCTAAGGGAAATGGGGAGATGTTGGTTAAAGTGGACAAAGGTTCACTTATTCAGGGTGAGTTCTACAGGGCTAAACATAGAGCGTGGTGACTACAGTTAATAACACTGTATCATGTACTTGAAATTTGTTAAGAGAATAGATCTTAAATGTTCTCACCATACCAAAAAAGATCACTATGTAAGGTAAAGGATATGTTAATTACCTTGATCATGAAAATCATTTTACTATATATGAACATCAAAATATCACACTGTATGCCTTAAATGTATATAATTTTTATTGATCAGTTATACTTCAATACAACTGGGGGAGGGAAGGAAAAAGAAAACTACAGTTAATACAGGTATCATATTTAATAACGAAATGAGGAAAGCTTTCTCTCTGAGATCAGAAACAACACAGGGATATTCACTCTCCCTACCTTTTTTCACATGCACTAGAGTTTCTAAGCAGTAAACAAAGGAAAGAAAAAGAAATAAAAAATATATGGATCAAGAAGGAAGAAATAGAACTATTTGTAGATACTATTAATATGTACATAGAAAATTGCAGTCTGGAAATAAATTATTAGAACTGAAAATAATGTTTACTAAGGTTACTTGATATAAAGTTAGTATGTAAAATTATCATACTCAAGTGTAAACAATAACCAATTAGAATATGAAAATATAAAATGAGTTTATTCATCATGTAAATATATTAAATAACTAGAATAATGGTTTAAGGATGATTACCTTTCATCCAAATATTTGAGAACAAACCTTTTTCTCAAGCGGTGTGCAGAATCTTTTTATAAAGTAACTGTGTACTAAGAAAAAAGCAACTCTCAGCGTGTTTATATCATATTCTCTAAACAAAATAACCAAGACATATGTTAAAACAAAAATATAAATTAAAAGGCTTCATGTATGAAATGTAAAATTGTGTCTAAATAAATTGAGTCAATTAAGAAGTCAAAATGGATATTAAAACTTAGTAAAAATAATCTTGGAAAAGTATATATAAGTGTTTGCAAGATACAGAACAAGTGGTATTTTCAGAAAAATTATAACTGTATGCTCCTATATTAAAAATGTAAAAACACCAAAATGTATTGACTTAAGGAAGTAACTTACATAGTTAGAAGTAGGATAACAGCCTAAATAAACTCAAAAAGAAGAAAAGAAATAAAGAACAGTAATTACTAAGATAGACAACTAAGATATAGCAGTGATGATCAAAACATACTTTTCTTTCACCTTTTTCATCTTTTATCTATTTGCGCTGTTTATTTATAAATTCTTCTGACCAATCTCCTATTGTTTTAACTTTTTTTAGCTTTCTTTAATATGCAGCTAATTCCTTACATTAAAATTGTATTTTAATTTTTATAAATGTATGTTTTCATTTCTACAAATTCTATTTGTTGAATGATTTTATTTATTTTTATAGTTTCCTATGATCTATAGATATTTCTAAACTTGACTCTTATAAATAAACTTTTTATTTTGGAATAGCTTTAGATTTACAGAAAAATGCAAACATAGCACAGAGTTGTCATATACCTCATACCAGTTTCTGCTATTATCAATATCTTACATACATTATATATGGTACATTTATTGTAATTAATGAGCCAAAATTGATGCATTATTATTAAGTTCCATCCTTTATTCAAATCCTTAGTTTTTACCTAGTGTCCCTTTACTGTTTGAGGACTCCATGCAGAATTCCATATTACATTTCTTGGCTGTGACATTTTCTCACACTCTCTTTGTTTTTTGTGTCCTCAACAATTTTGATGAGTACTGGTCAGATATTTTGTAGAAGGCCTCCCTATTGGGATCTGTCTGATGTTTACTTTATGATTAGACTGAAGTTATGTATGGCTGGGAGGAAGACCACAGAGCTAAACTACCATTTTCACCAGGTTGCATCAAATATACATATTATCAACATAATTTATTGCTGTTGATGTTAACTAATCATTTTTTTTGAGGTAGTGTTTGTCAGGTTTCTCTGTTATAAAGTTACTATTTTTCTCCCTCTTTTACTCTATTTTTTGGAAAGAATTTACTATGCCTGGCCTATGTTTAAGAAGTGGGGACTTATTTATGCTCCACTTGAGAATGAAGTATCTGAATTATTTGGAATTGTCTGTGTGAAATATGTATTCTTCCACATTAATTTATTTACTTAATCATTTATTTATTGACTTATGGATATTTATTTCATATTTTAGGTTATAATCCAATATTAATTAATTTATTTAATTTATTTCATTGCTCCAGTTGTTTCTGCTTTGACTACTGGATGTTCTTTTAATTTACTGCTGTGTCCCTGTGATGTATCCCCAATCATTGTGGGATTTTTTTGTTTGTTTAATAATTTTTATCTATTGTCTTTTCAAATATTTTAAGCCTCCATTTGCTTTAATTTTTTTCTATTAGTGTTTCTACTTGGATTTACAATTAACCTTCACATTCTAGCTTCAATATCTCTTAATCATTTTTTTCTCTGTTTTTCTCTGCATGTCTTTGTGTTGTTTTCAGGGTAATTTCTTCAAGTCTGAGTTCTTCTAGTTTTCTAGTTAGAATAACTAATTCTCTCTTTCAGGTGGATCTATCTATTGTTTAACCTCCCTACAAAGATTTTTATTTATCAGTTATGCATTTTCAATTTGAAATGGGTGGTTTCCTTTTCTAAACTTCCTGTTCATTTTAAATACTCATTTTAGACATAATCTTACATACTTAAACTTTTTTTTATAATTAAAAAAAAATCTCTATGTGGTCATTTCAATGTCAAAGTCATCAGGGGTCTATGCTGTGCATGCTGTGTTGTTTTCTGACTTTTGTTCATGGTGGCTTGGGGATCTTTGACGGTCACTTCAATCTGCTCTTGGTCCTAACCCAGGATGATTTCCTGCAGACAGGATTAGCATTTAATCTCCCAGGATACAAGGAATGCTCACAAACTGGAAGCAATTTAGCTCCAAAGGGTGTAGATTCAATGTGAGTGAATCTGGTCAAGCTAAGTCCTCATGGGCACTGGTCCAAGGTTTAATCTTCAAACTTAAGCATTTATGCACTTGTTTGTAAGAAAGTGTGTCCTCTTCAGTTTGTTTAGCAGTCATTGTACTCACTTCTTATTTCAGCTCATAGCATTTTGTTTGATTATTCTTTTTGAGGAGAGGTGGGAACATCCTTGGGAAGAGCCTTACTTTTTTGTGAACCAAAATATTAAAAATATGTTTTATCCAGAGTATTGTTGTTTTGTAGCAGGAGGGCTTCTCAGCGTATCTTGCTCGACATGCTGCTAAAAGCAAAATTCTGTTCACTATGCATTTTTAACTTACTTGATTTTAGCATTATTATTTGAATACTTCCAAACTAGTACTTTATCTACAATATTTAAATTTAAATGCCCCCTAAAAATAAATTTAAAATATTTCAAATAGAAAAGCTGTCAGCAAGGAAATGCAAACAAGAAGAACATCAAATGGGCAGCATTTTAGAGAGATTCACAAGGTAATACAGGAAATTTAAAATTTTACATATGAGTGTAAAATGTTAATATTTTGAAAACATATAGACATATCAACTTTCTTCTACTTAAAAATGTGTCTTCTTTTAACTAATTGAATGCCTCTTGCATTAAAAAATGTCTAGCAATTAACGATGTTTTTAATTTTTTTCTTCTTATCACATACATGGCATTACTTGAAACAAATCTCCAGATGTAATAGCAACTCTGCAGTTTGTTTATTTTTATAGTAAACTATTAGTAATAGGAGACTTTCTCAAATATATACAAATTTATACTAGATTTTAAAAGTATATTTGGAAAATATCTGATATTCTGTATAAACACATATTTATCTATTTGCAAAATAGCTATTGTGGAATACGTAATAGAGACTTTTAAATGTGTTTAAAATCAAATGATCTCTTTAACAATCATAAGTTAATTTATTTAATGTATATTTAAGATGATAAGGAGATTTAAAATGAGTTTTAAAAATTCCTGTTATATATCAAATCTCTTGTCTGTAGTTAAGGACTTTATGTTAGCTCTCTGGAAAAAAAGAAGACAAGTATCCCTTAGTAAAAGTATAACTGATTCTTTACAGAATTGCATCAGAATTTATTCTGAACCATTCTAGATCCCAAAAGTATTACATAATGTTCACTAAATATACAAAGGGACAGAGTAATGTGGAAAAAATTCAAAAGACAATTTAATTCAATAGTATTGAGAACAAAAGATATCCTGGTTTCAGATTTAGATTAGTTTTAATGCCTTATATATGTAGAACATTCTGTTAAGCAATTTTTCAAACATTAATTCACAGACTTAAATTTTTAAGTTGTTTTGAAAATGTATTTATAAAGTGATTGAGGGATTAGTCATCAGTGAGGGTCACTTTAATTGTTACATGTTCTCTTGTTTCATGGTTAATTTGCTTCTTTTCTTTTATGCCTTCCATTTCTCCCTCCGTTCTTTCCTTTTCTTTAGTATTTATTTCTTCAGTTATTCATTGAATGCCATGCATGTTAGTAGTTTCATTTGATAAGAAGAAGCCATGATCCCTAGGTAATAAAATATTGTGAACTAATTGGTAGAACATTGAAAAACACAAGAGATTAAATAACAATAATCACCAGCCTACCCTGTTATGAGAACAGTCAAAATGACAATAATTACAGTGGTGATACCCTCCATATTTCAAAAGGTAGAACACATATATGCTTAGGTATAGCACATTTTGTATTTTAATTTGTTTAAAACATAATCCTATTACATGAAAAGGAGTTTAGGAAGATAGATCATGATGGGCTGAGTGCTCAGTCAAAAATTTTTTTTTTTTTTATTTTGGCACATTACCTTGAGGTTATATATATTGCCTTGTGCCACCTGAGTCAGAACTTCATGTGTGTCCATCCCACAGTGTAGTTCTCCGAGCCCCAAGTAATTAAAGTAATTATCTTTAAAGTAATTATCTACAGGATAGGGCTGATAAAGAGGTACATATGGTTATAAAATATCTCTCTAAGAGTAGAACTAACTGTAATGGGAATTATAGTGGGGAAAGATTGAAGTCTACCATGACATTTATTTCTCATTATTTAATGCTAAATGACCAAAGTATTATTTTTTATAAGGTATTTGTACTTATTCAACCCTATGTTGCATCAATATGTTCTAGACTTTACCAGCCTTTATACATAAATCCAAATCTAAGAGTTTTTATTTTCCACTGTAAAGGAGGCAAAACTTTACCTCTATTCTTTGAGGGTCTCTGGTTGTGCCTTAGAATTAATCTGATATAACCAGATCAACAGTAGGAAAGCATACACATTTATTTAGTATAAGTTTTATATGACACAGGAGCCCTCATAAGGAAATGAAGACTCAAAGAACTGGAAAACCTAAATGTTTTTATGCTAGATTGAACAAAGAGAGGCAGTTGTGAAAAAGTAACTAAAATATGTGGAGAAGCTAAAGGAAGATGGGCATTATTTTAATAAGGTCGTTTGTACAGAATTCTCTCAGTCTCAGTTCCACCCATCATGATAAGAATGGTTTTTTTCCTGCTAGTACAGGGAAGGCAGCTCTCACACTGGAATTTTATCTCTTGTTTTCAAGAAAGAGGATCAGAGTGTCCTTTCAGATATGTTGTTTTCAAATGCCTTTGACTCAAAATAGTCAATATTCCAAAGCAGCGTATTTTGGGGTAGGGTGGTGTGTTCTGGACTCCTTTACCACCTTCTTAACAAGCAGAATTCTTCTTCAACAAATACTGCTCTTAATTTCCAAGGATCCTTCCCTGTGTTCACAAATTGTTATTTGATAATGGATGAAGACATCCTTATGCCCTTTGAACTTATATTTCAAAACCATTATGTTTTCCTCCTTATTATACCTGCCCCGTCAGCTCTGCTGAGGTAAATGTCTGTTGATCCTAAGTGTTGTCACTCCTACCAATGATGAAGCTAATTGTCTTTTGACATGGTTATTTGTAAGAAATATGGAAGTCCATTGCTGTCACAAATCTACCACTAACCAAGAAATGACTTTTACCCAAAGTTGCTGAAATGCATGAAGATTGCTGATATCGGGTGAGAGAAGACAAAGATATAGAAAATTATCCACTAGATTCTCAATATTTAAGGGTTGGATAGAAGAAGCAAGAAGAGATTTTCAGTATGATGGTAGCATTGGGTGTCACGGAAGCCAAAGAAAGAGAGTGTTTCAAAGTGGGATCAGGAAATAGTGCAAATACTGAAGACAAGTAACATATGATGTGTAAAGTATGTGTTGAATTTAAACACATGTGGCTCAGGGATCACATTGGAAAGAACAGATTGGAGGTGTGCAGAAGGGAAAACCATATTGTATTGTGTTAATGAGATGTTAGAGGGTAGGGATATGAAGTAGTAATCAACAGCAGCAAAGGTGCGGGCATAAAAAAAGGTTGAGGTTTGGCAAATTGAGATCTTACAGAAGGACAGAAATTAATAGATTTAGAATCAAACCAGAATAGGAAGGAAAGAAAGACAGGATAGAATTGACAGATCAAGGATGTGAGAGAAATCAGAGGATTGTAAGTCTTGATGAGGTTGAGGAACAATTGTAATGGAAGTAACTAATTAACGTAGCCATAAGATGGGGATTGTATTGCGAAAATGGTTAATTGAATTTCTTATTTCAGAGAAAGAGCAATTCCAAGTGATATGGAAGGCTATGGTGAGGCCTTTGAAGTAAGTGGATGAAGTGAAGTAAGAATGAAATTCATGGAGATAATGAGATCAGAGAATTAAAAGGGTGAGTTTTTGTACAAATAATTCTAACAGACTTTGAATTCACTTAAGATTAGGGTAACTACACATCTCAGTTTGGCTGGAAAGTTTTTAGCAATTAGTACTAAAATATGCTTTCTATTACTTCTTCTCTTTCTGGGATTCCCATTTATCAGATTGGCTACTTGATGGGATTCCACAGGTCTGTCAGACTGTTCATTTTTTTCATTCATTTTTTTCTTTCTGCTCTGCAGACTGAAAAATATCAATTGTCCTATCCTCATATTCCTTGATTCTGTCTTCTGCCTGTCAAATCTTCTGTTAACTCCCTCTAGTGATTTTTTTAGTCCAGCTATTATATTTTTCAGTTCCAGAATTTGTTTACTTCCTTTCTTAATTTCTATTTGTTTGCTGATATTATTATTTTGTTTGTACATTATTTTCCTGGTTTCTTTTAGTTTTTTGTCCACATTTTCCTTCAGCTCTTTGAGCATACTTAAGACAGTTGTTTTAAAATCTTTGTCTTGTAATTCTAAAGTTTGGCCTTTTTGGGGGCTGGTTTCTGTCAAATGTAAATGGGTCATACTTTCCTGTGTCTTTGTTTGCTTCATAATTTTTTGTTGAGAACTGAAATTGAATATTATGATACAGCAACTCTGGAAATCAGATTTATATTCTTCCTCTGAGTTTGCTGTTTGTCATTATTAATTGCTGAAGGCTATGGTAGTCCATTTGTCTAGTGACTGTTCACAGCTATAGCTGTAAAGCCTGTATTCCTTGTCACATGTGGTCATTAGCATCTGTTTCTTAGCTTGTGTTCTGACAGTGGTTTGACAGAAATGTTATTAAATGCTAGAAGCAAAAAACAAACAAACAAAATACCTTTCCCAGTCTTTACCAATGGCTCAGTGTGAAAGCTTAGTTTTTTTCTCAGGTCTTTCCTTACAATGAATCATGGCCTAGCCAAATTGATGGTTTTCTAAATTTCTCTGTATACATAGGTGCTTTTAAATGTTCCAATTTCTCAAAGAAACTCTCTGCCTGATTTTTCCTCGCAACTTTGGGTGATCTATCGTATGTGTCAATCATAATCTCTCGTCAGGGTTCACACTGGGAATACTAGTTGTCGTCTTCAAGACTTCCACTGAACTAGAGAAGGAGTGGGGCAAGGGCAAACTAAAATGCCACAAATCTTTTCTATCATCTTAAAGTTCACTTTTTCTTAATTCATCATTCAGTTGTTTGCTATAAACATTTTCTGGAATTCTGACAAAGTTGTTTCTGACAGTTTCTGCTTCATTTTTTGATGTTTTGTCAGGGGACAGGAGCTTGAAACTCTGCTATTTTACTTACATCATTCTGTATTATGTTTTTTAAATATATGCTTATTTATAATTTATATGCCATACAATCCACCCACTGAAATTATACAATGGACAGTTTTTAGTATATTCATAGGATTGTGCGACTATCACCAGAATGATTTTAGGGCATTTTAATCCCCGTAAATGAAACCTCACACTCATTTGCTGTCACCCCTCCATTCTATGCACTCACCCTTCCAGCCCTAAAAAAAAAACTCATCTATTTTCTCTTTATATATATTTTATTATTCTGGATACCTCATATGAATAGAATCATATAATACATAGTCTTCTGTGATTTTCCTCCTCTTAGGCAAATGTTTTCAGTTTTATCCATGTTGTAGTATGCATCAGTACTTCTTTTTTATAGATTAATAATATTAAATTATATAGGTATAACACATTTTGTTTATCTATTCATAAGTTGATGGACATTGACTTTTTTCTGCTTTCTAATTATGAGTAATGCTGCTATAAACATTTGTGTGTAGGTTTTTGTATGGATGTATGTTTTTGATTGTCTTGGGTACATGCCTAGAAATAGAATTTCCAGATCACATGGCAATTCTGTGTTTAACAATTTCAGGAAACACTAAACTGCTTTCCAAAATGACTGCACTATTTTGCAATCTCTCCAGCAATGTATGAGAGTTTTGATTTCTCCACATCCTTGGCAATGTTTGCTATTTCCTGTCTTTTTTATAATATGTATTCTAGTGGATGTGAAGTGGTATCTAATTATGGTTTTGATTTACATTTCCCTACTGACTAAAGATGTTGAGCATCTTTTCATGTGCTTATTGGCCATTTGTATATATTCCTTAGAGAAATATTAATATCTACTCAGATCCTTAGCCCATTTTCAGTTGGATTATTACTTATATTGAGTTATAAGTTACCTTCAATATTCTGGATGCAAGTCCCTTTTTAGATGTAGGATTTGCAAATATTTTGTCCCATGCTATTCAGTGTTTTTAAGATCTATTCATACAGACACATGTGCACATACTCATTTGCTTCTAACTATTGTATGATGCCTCATGTAGTCCTTCAACCACATATTACCTATTTGGTCCTCTTGTGATGGACACCTATGACTTCCCATTATCATAAGCAATGCTGTAATTAATATCCTTGTAGAATTTTGGGATGTATATCTTGGGGATACATACATTCAAAATGAGAATTTCTGGGTCATGGGCAATTTAATTGCCTTCCATTGTGATTTCCAGTTCGGGTGCCCCAGTCAGTATTCTCACTAGCAGTCCATGAAGGGACTCATATCACAGTTCCTATATCCACATCAGCAATCAAAATTACACATCTTTCTAATTTTGCCAGTCATATGCTTATAAAATAATACTTCAATTGTTAAAATATGTATTATTCTGATTTCTTTTTTTAATTTTATAGTTTCTTTATATATATAAAGTAAACTTCCTACCTGTTGGTATATTTAACTTTAAAATAAAATGTTCTCTGTTTAACAAGGTTGCAAGGACTGAGTTAAATTATATATATAATGTTCTTTTCAGTGCCTGGCCCAGTGGAAACATTCTATAAATACAAAGTCTTGTTATTTGTAGTGTTAGTGTGTTTTTGAAAAGTATAAGGATTTTTGCATATGGTACTGGAGGTGGCCTGGTGACAAATGCATAGAACTAGAATATTAATATCTTGTGAAATGGCAGATATTGCTTTTATAGAGACATATGGTGTCCTCACCTCTAAGTGTGTCTTCTCTTGTCAGTTTTTTTTTCTTTTTTCTTTTCTCAGTGCTTCTAGTTTTTCTTCTGACAAATAAATATTTTCTGATTTTTGCCTACACAACTATTTTCAATTCTCTGCCATCAGTGATTGTCTAAAGCACTGTTGATAGCCTTTCTACCAAGTCTTCAGTCCTGGATCCAGCCTTAGTGAGGTTAGAATTTGGTACCTTAAGCAAAATGGAAAATTTCCTTAGATAGAGCATGGACTCTGAAACGTTATTGCCTGAGTTCAGATCCCAACTCCATCATCTCGTAGCTCTGTGATTTTTGACAATTATCCAACCTTTGTTACCTTCAGATTGCTCATTAAAAATCACAATAGTGCCTACCTTATGCAGTGGCCAAAAGGATGATATATAAAACATTTAGTACAGTACCTGTCAAATAAGTAAGCAAATTCCATCCATGCTAGTTGTTATTATTATTATTATTACTAAACTAAGAGGCACTTTGAGCAACCAATAACTAATTGAAGGCAGCTTTCGTATTCATAATGCATTTCAGATCTTGTGTACCTGGTGATTTCTTCTGCTTGTGGCCATTTGATCATTACTTAATTCAAGATCATGGAAGTTAGTTTGAAAATCGGGATTATTATTTTCTTTGTCAGTTAAGTACAGTTTTATTTTGTTTAACCTTAGGGGAAGCAAATGGGAAACTTTTCTTTTTTGCCTTGCTCAGATACATTTTTAACCCCAAAAGATTCTGCAGCTTTATGTATTAACCAAACTCAGTAACTCAGAGTTAACCAAAGTTATGCAGTACATAGTACATATATATGGCAACCTAAATAAGTTCCTTTAGAGAGCAAAAGATGATTAGGAGTGTGATCTGTAAGCCAACATTCAGTTTAAATGAAAGGGGAGGAGAAAGTAAAACAGCAAAGGAGGAATTGCAGCTTGCCCAATTGCGTATAGATTCAGTAAGTGTGAAAAGCTAAAGCTAGTTTAAACACTTAATAATATTGATCTTCCCACAAGGGTTTCTTTGCAGCTAACTTAATTAGTGTTTTTTAACCATTCTCTACCAAATACTTGTCTAATACCTTAAAAGTCTATTTAGGCAGCTATAATCTCTAGCAGTGCTAGAAAATACCTCCCTAACATGTCTGCTCCTCTGGAATAAGTTAATTTACATCTACCTACCTAATGTTCAAACAATGAGCTGAAAACTGAAAAATTCATCAATCAACTGATTGTTTTGTTTACATAAAATTAAACAAATTAGCTAGTACTTTTTTTTTTTACTAAGCCGAATAAAAAGCAGCAGACTTGTAAAGATGCAGCCTTAATGACATTTTTGATAAGAGAACACAAAATAGTTTAATCAGTTTGTAATGGGTTTTAAACATTTTACTCTGAACCTGAGAAAAATAGTTATAAAAAATAATTCATACAGAAATAATGATTAGAGATGATTGACTGCCTTCAGATGCAATGAGAGCAGATACTCATTGATAAAATTTTTATAAAGATGAACTTTTAATTTTAAAACATCATTGTATTTCTTAGATTTGCTCATATTCAAACAAGAGATGGGGAAGAAGAAGAGAAAAAGAGGAAAGAGGAGGAATAACAGAGGAAGAGAGAAAGAAAAAGAGGAAAGAAAGCAGGAACAAAGGAAGGAAAGAAGGATGGATTGCCCAGCAATCATCATGCTTGGTTCACTTATGCTATTTTGAATTTTGCTGCATTCTAAGAGTTAAAGAAAACTGGTGGCATCTGTGATTCTCCAGCCTCAGTATTCAGAAGATTTGCCAAGGCAGGGCAAATATCAATAGAGTGTTAGTAAAGAAAAAAGTGGTAACAAAAGGAAGAAACTAGTATTTATCAATCACGATGTGTCAGACATAAAACTAGGCATTTTCCCATATGTTATCATATCAGTTTCATGTCATTCTTCTACCCCTACTTATAAAAGTCAATATTAATATTCTTTAAAAACAAAAATAAATAAACATAAAAAGCTAAGAAAGTTATCAAAGTCACACTTTTAGAGAGTCAAGGAGCTGAAGCCATATTTATCTGACTCTAAAACCTATACTCATTGCAGAACATACTGATGAGAAGAGGTAACTCTTGCTCCAACTATATAATGGATTTTTTAATAATCCAATTAATACATACCTTATCCAGAAGTTATTTCAACTCTCAAGAGGCAACTCCATTTCCTAGCCAGTTTTAACCTCAGAGCAGAGACTGAAATACATACTAATAAAATCAGTGTTCAAACTGATTTGATCTTTAAAATAACTGAAATTATTGGTCTATGACATAATGACAATAGTAACAACTAAATGAACTGATTGACTTGATTACTTCCTTATAGATTTCCTTTTTAGTTTGCTATGTATATAGTTTTTGAAGTTCCACTACATCATATGGCAATGCATTGAGTCACCAAAGTTCATTGCCTCATTCCCTTATTTATTCATTGACCCATTTCTCAATTCTACAACTTCTATTTCAGGCCTATGGCAGTCAATGTTAGATGAACCAGGCACAGTCTTTTGGCTGAAGGTGCATACAGATACTAAAAGACACATACAATAAAATACATGATCTTCACACAGTACAATAAATACTGATGGAGTTATACAAAAAATAACATGAAAACTTTTACACTTTGGGGGCATGTCACATAATACTTCCATGAGAAGATAATCCTTGATTTTGGTTTTGAGGAATGATTTATGCTAAAGGATTTGGAATGGAGATCTGTTGCATTTAGAAGAAATAGCATATGCAAAGGCATCTAGGAACAAAGTAGCATAGCATTTTTAGGAAATTGCAAGCAGTTTGGTAAGTTTGGAATCAAAGAAGGTGAAGTAGACCCGTAATGAACAACCATAGAAACTGTATGTAATTTTTCAAAATTAAATGAAAATAAACATTATATTAATATATAGGCTGCTACTATTGTTTCTCTGTTTTTATTTTTAATTTTAAAGACAATAATTTCTCTTGAATAAACTGAAATAAACCCCATACTTCAGTTTTAAATAGTTTTCTGTGACCAAGAATACAATTTGTGACTAGTGTTTCTGCTCAGATCACTGAAGTTATCAGAAAGCATCCCAGAATGGATCAATGAGTGTCAAATTGAGAACGTAACTTGATTCAGCAATATTCAAGAGATTTTCCTTTAGGTTATAGTTTTTTAATAGGAGTTCAAGAATCTAGACCTTGTGAGCTTTTGAAACTGTCCTGAGGAAAAGAAATCTTAAATGGTCATTAGTCTAGTAACAGGGAAAATAAAACCTAAATATGTTTAATTTTGCATGATCGAATATAATTAAATAAAGATGCTTTATCAAAATGTGTTCAAAACCAAGGCAAGCATGAGAGATGCAATTGTTCAAAGAAATTAATATGCAGGGACTTAAAAATTAATGTAGCACATGACTTGCTTATCTCTGTTCACAAAAACATTGCAATTTTTGTGCTTTGCTTTTTATGAATTCCAATTATTTATATATAAACTGCCAAATTTGTAATGCTCAATTTGCATGTGCACACAAAGATTCTGGTTACCATCAAAATGGGTCCTTGGATATAAAATGTCCTAGGACAAGCTTGGTATTACCCAAGTTTGGAAAGACCACCTGTAAATTCATAAAATCTGACTTGTTAGCTCAGTTGCTTAGAGTACAAAACCTAGGAGACACTCTTAAGAGGTTAAAATTTTAGCTACCTGAGTCTTGTTAAACAGGACTGACTAGCAATGTATTTCATTATTTTCAGGACTGAACTCACCTGACCTGGCCATTAACCGTAGGTTCAGCCTTGGATATTGAAAAATTAAAACTCTCTGAGCCAGAGGTTTATAATTTATGAAAGAAAGGGCAGTGGATATTAACGAGGTCACCCCTCTCAGTTGTATTAATTTCTTTGCATTTTCCCTGGTTCTATGTGATGTTCAAGATTTTAGCCACTAGATAGTATCATTGGTTGTAGTAGTTTCCTTCTTTCCCAAAATACATATTATCCTCAAGTGATCAAAGATAGGATTGTCCCTGAGACGGTGAAAGGAGGAAAGAGCAGAGGAAGAGTCACAATATCATTCTTGGCACTGTACAACACTCATGATAGGTTCTTGGGGAAAAAGTACTTTGTTTAGGACTTTGCTTATGGCAAGGATCTTACTACTTCTATGAACAATGCTGTGAGGAGAATGCTAGGGAAAGTATAAACATTCACACATGGCCTGATTTATTCTTTACCTACAAAGGAACATTGCTCTTTCACCCATGTGAATGTGGCAGAGTAAAGCTGTATGGCAAATGTAGAAATATTTTGGAAAATATTAGTGCTTTTTTTCTATACTAACTGAGCAGATTTTGATCTTGCTTGAATTTCTGAAGAAACATATTTTTTTTAGTTATTTAAATTTCCAGTGGCTTATAATATATTTTCTAGGTTTTTTCTTTTTAAATAAATTGGTTGGATTTAGTTTTTTAACTCTAAGGGGGAAATAGTATGGGCAGCTTGACAGTGAGCATCCTATGTTATTCATTGTTTGTCTGCACCTGAGTGTGTGTATTTTTCAAAAGAATCCAAAGTTTTCGAGAGTCTCATGGGAATCCAAACTCCTAATAAGGTTATAAGCCATTTTGTATTGTATCAAAATGAACTCCTGCTTGCAGGGAACCTAAGGTCAGCCTGAAGTGAAAGCTTAGGGTCTTCTCAGGTCCTCTCTGAGCGTGTGTCCAGCCCTGGGCGCATCATGGCCTTCTAATTCCCTGTTGTGCACATGAGATTTTCCCAGCCTTTATTTACTCCCCCATGTATCTCCTTCCCCAGCCTCTTCCTTCTCAGGATTTCCCATCTCTGCTTGCCCTGACTTTTATCCCTTGCTGCAGGTGGCTGCAGCTAGTATATTTGCTTGGAGATGCTTCTGACAGACACAGGCTAGGGAAGCCGCTTCAGTCAGGAGAAACAAAGGCCAGCCTATCTGTGATTCTGTGTTTTCACCTCTCCAGACAGGTGAAAACACAGAATCACAATTAAACACACAATCAAACACACAATCACAATGAATTCAAGTAATTATTTGAGTGTTAACTAATTAATTCACAATTCTTTGTTTTGTTTTTTTTAAATTTTTTGTTTATTTCAGCATATTTTGGGGCTACAAATGTTTAGGTTACGTATATTGCCTTTGTCCCACCTGAGTCAGAGCTTCAAGCATGTCCATCCCCAAGACAGTGAGCACCGCACCCATTAGGTGTGTATATACCCATCCCCTCCCCCTTCTCATCTGCCTGACACCTGATGAATGTTATTACTATATGTGCTCTTAAGTGTTGACCTGTTAATACCAACTTGATGGTGAGTACATGTGGAGCTTCTTTTTCCATTCTTGTGACACTTCACTTAGTAGAATGTGATAGTGTCTGCTCCACTTTTTTTTTCTTTTTCTTTTTTTGCAACTTTAGTCAGTTAATTAATGGTACTTTCCTAAGATAGAATCCAGCTTGAGTAGTGTCTTAGTCAGCTCAGGCAGCTAAAACATATACCATTGACTTAGGTAGCTGGTAGAGAAAAAATATTCAATGACACTCGTTAAAGCATGGAAAGGTGGACTTTACTTAGGACCACTGTGATAGATATAGGGAACACTGCAACAGGGTCTTGCAGTAGGGGAGAGAGATAGGGCTCTGCTCTGAATACAGCATGGGCAAGTGGGGATTTATAGCCAAGCAACAGTGTAGGTGTCAGTGGGTAGAAAATTACTGTGAGGAAATACCAAGGTTGAAGGGTATTCTGGCTAAACCCTAGCAGGATTCTTTCTGAAGACAGGCCAAAGTGACCAGATATCACCTAGGGGATAATGGAGGATGAGGAACTTGATCAGATATCAAGCGTGATCAGAAAGCAAGGATGGGGAGTCCTAGCTAAACTGACTTAGCCAGGTTCTTTTGCTAAAACTGGATTTTACAAGAAAGTGTATAGATGGTTCTAGGAGTAGGTTCAGGATTCTGACAAAGGTTTCACCAAGCAAAGAACCCTTAAATTGGCCTAAACAGCGGACACTTAGTTCTTAATGGTTCTAGAGGCTAGGAAGTGTAAAATCAGGTGCCAGCAGATTTGGTTCTTGTTCAGGGCCCTTTTCCAGGCTTGCAGACAGCCACCTTCTTGATGTGTGCTCACATGGCCTTTTCTCAGCGAGAGCACATGAAGAGGACACTAATCCTATTATGGCGGCTCCATCTTCATGACTGCTTCTAAAACTAATTAACTCCTAAAGACCTCACCTCCACATACCACACTGGGGTTTAGGGATGCACATGAATTTTGGGGGGAAACAAACATGCAGTTTGTTAAATATTAATTATTAATCATAATAATTAAAAATGGTTAACACTATTATTTTTTAAAAAGAGGTTTTGTAAGTAATCAAACTGTATCATGTTTTCAGATATGCATTCTTAATTCAATAGCCTTGCTTACCTCTGCAAAATAAAGGATTAATAAAATTATATAGATGATTTGATCCAGAGAAGAATTTAAATATTGGTTTGAATTACATCTCTACTACAATATCAATCTGAATTCTCTGTTTGTGTTAGCTCTCTGTTAGAGTAAATGAATAAATAGACAGAGGTCTTCTACTAGTCTACAACCTGCCAATTGACAAGATCTAAGAGAAAATGCTATAATAATTAAAGAGGTAAAGGTGGAGGGCTTTAAAGACTGGTTATGTTAGGAGACGTCTTTATGTGAGGAGAGACAAAACTTCTGGGTCAGATTTTCTGCATGTATTCATTTAATGAAAGACACATTCTCTTTTGAACAAGCATTTTTTGAAATTATAAGTGTTTTTCCCACAAATATTATGGGTAAGCTTATATTGATCTTAAGTGTATCAAATTTTCATAATAAGCTTATATAAATATATCTTTGACATGATTATAAAACTTGACAAATGTGTCAAGTGTTTTCCTAAAAAAATGGAAAAAATGAAGATCATGATTTATAAGAGTAGTACAAAGTGAAATCCTAGGTTTAGAGGTTTAGTGTTCTTTTTTTCAAGTTAAGCTGAATAGGCATGAATTTGTTGTCAAAATTGCAGCAGTTTTATATTTGGCAGTTGTGAAATATATAAACTTACCCATTAAATACAATGATGAAGAACTCTACAAACTGAAGATAAAAATGGATAAATTGTACAAGACAGTGACTAGATATGAGTATAATAGGTCTGCAACAATATTAGACAAGTGGCCAGGTTAAATACAAAATATTATCTAGCCTGGTGGGAAAAAAATAATGTGCACATACATATATATTTCAACTCTGATCCTGGAGTGTAAGCATAGCTTATAATTGAGCATAGATCTGATATTTTTCTTTTAATATATCTAGTCCCCAGAAGGCTTAGAACTTTTAACACTCTAGTTCTACTTCTTTTCCAGATCATGAATTTCTTCTTCCATGCTGTGTGATCATTCAGTTGCTATTCTGGGGGTAAAACTGATAAATTGTTGGGTAGTTGTAATTGCTCTTTTTACTACACTAAGCTGAAATTGGACTCTTTGTAACTCTGCCCATTGATTCTAGTTCATTGGCACAACACAGAATAGCTTTCTTTTGTCTCCTTATAGACTACTCTTCAAATCTAGATTTTAGTTAATAATTTTTTTTTAGTTTGATCGTTTGTCTGTTTGTTCTAATAATACAAAGTATTTGTCTTAGTCTGTTTGGATTGCTATAAAAAATTACTACAGACCGGGTGGCTCGTAAACAACAGAAATTTATCTCTCACAGTTCTGGAGGCTGGAAGTCTGAGATCAGGATGGCAGCATGGCTGAGTTCGGATGAGGGCTCTCTTCCTGGTTCCTAGACTAAAGTTCTTTTGCTATGTCCTCACATTGTGGGAAGGGAAGGGGGTTTTTCTCAGGGGTTTTTTATAAGGGCACCAATCTCCTTCATGAGGCCTCTGCCCATATGACCTCTCCCTCCCAGAGCCCCTGCCTCCCAACTCCATCACCCTTCGGGTCAGGATTTCAACATACGAACTTTGAAGAGGACACAGACATTTAGACCACAGCAGCACTTTCACCCATTTCTCAGTGTATTTCTTTTATTGCCTAGATGTTTTGCAACTTGAGCGTTTCCTCTTAAAATGTGCCCCTGACAAATGAAAGTGCTATTCCAAATAACATCTGAAAAAGGCAGTCCAAAATTGTGTAAGTTTATTTTTAGTCAAACCGTCATTTTGTAAGTGTATTTTGAAATTGTGGCCAACTAAAACAATGGCAATGTGTTTTCACATAAACTACTGGTAAACTAAGTCTAAAGTGAATGATATTTGCAAAACTAGTCTGTTTTTTTCTGTACCTGAAATTAAGGAATTTTCTTGGACTTTTACTGAATTATGTTTCTCAATTTTAGCTCTTCTTTTTGTATTACAGAGAAACTTAGTCTGAATTTGCTTATATTAGCTATTCCTTTCAATATAGTCTCCTAAAACTTGATGTATCATCATCCCATGCATTTTTCATGTCTTTGATCAGTGTGGAGAACTGGAGATGTCTCTAAAGACAATCTTCCATATTGAGATTAATCTACTGATTGACAGTTTGGGGACATAGATATTAAATCACTTATTGAATCCAATCCATAATTTGAACCTTGTCCTTATAAATATAATTAGAAGCTGACAAATGTTTCATTGAACCTAAGATGATGTATATTTTCTAATATAATAGATCATAATAGAGGAAATAAGGTCTTTTAAGAGAAATTCTTAAGAAGCTCACATTAACATTAAATAGACATTTTATTTATTTCATTTCAATAATCCCAAGGCTCTTGTTTATTGCTTATAAAGCTGTCATGTTTATTAGTTATAAAGCTGCCCTAAGAATCTGGTTCAGAAGTATAATCAGAGTGACTATTCTCCATAGCAATTTGCTATATTAAACCAGAGAGACCATTTGGAGTCATACAATTTGAGAATGGTAACTTTCAAGAAGCTTCAGTGAAACTCTGCCATCGGTACTATATTGGTCAGTATTTCGGCCATAAATAGATGGACTCAAGTCTTTCCCAGTAGAATTCTTTCCTTAGTTTATTGAACTAGTTGTTTTATTTGGTTTTATTAAATCTTTAGCTGATGAAAAAAACAGATACTTAGTATTCCCATAGTGTAAGCAGGAGACTCAGGGATCAAATCGAGCCATATTTGACTTGAAAACTTTATTTTACCAACACTATAAGCACTCTGAATTTCAGTTTTTTTCATTTATGAAATGAGGAGAATGTAGTAGATGCTATCTAAAATTTCTTCAGCCTCTAAAGTACAATTCAATTTTATTCTAAATATGAACGTGAATGGTGATATAAGCCATATGTATCTGTAGAAAGAACTACTTGCAAACATGCCCTATTTGGGAGCAATTTAATTCTCCCTTTGTTTTTGACCAAATGTCAAGAATGTAATTTCCCCTCCCCCACTTCTCTTTCGCCCCCCCACCCCACCCCCATAGATTTCAGGCATTTTAAACATCAAGCAGAGATTGCAAAAGACTCCACACTGGGATACACTTTCAAAACAATTTAACCACTTTGAAATGTAAATTTGATAAGCCAAAGCACTACTGACACAGTTACTGTACTCCTTGCAGAGCCTTAAGCAGGTGTAAATGAGTTCACTTTGTGATAAGAACCGGCACCTGTTGGAGAACAGCATTTGGAAGTAGCCTGTTAGCAAATTCTAAGATAGCTGGAATGAAAAGAACATATTAAATTGTGAAGGGAGATTTGAAGGGATATTTACCCACCCATGCATATCTGCAATCATGGGCTAAAGTCTGTATAACCTAAGGAATCCCTGCTGTTTTGTTTAATAATGTTACCTCTTCAGTTTTGCTGTGCCAATCAAGACCTACACTGTCAGAATTTTTGGTTATGAATATCCTATGTCTGCTTGGTCACACCCTGGTGTTGCGCAGAAAACTCTCAATATGATCTGAGACTAGAGTCCTGGGATGTCTATACAGAAATAATTATTTATTAACTATATTTATTTGGGGGCGGTAAGAGGTTTTGAATTTCTTATAATTTAACAAGTTTTTAGGCATTGGTTTTAAACAAAATATTAAAATTCATTTTTAACTTAATTTATTGTGTATACGGAAAGAGCCTAAACTTACATGCTAATGATTTAACAGCATTCTTTGATGTCTTCTCATTTTCCCTTAGAGAGGGAAGTTGTATCTATAATATCAGATGGATGTGTGGTGGCTAAACTTAGTTTTTTCACACTTTTCCAGCCAAAAGGGAAGGATTGCTAAGTGTAGATGAGTCTGGAAGTCTGATCAATAGGTAGCTAGAGAGTGGCCTTTTCTATACTCTTCCTGACCTCTGAGCTCATTAATTTTTCAAGAGTTAAAAAATAGAAGATTTAGGTTCCAGAGAAATGCTGCATACATGGATTACTTGGTTTGCCACTAAATCTTGGCTTTTTAAATCAGACTTTATAGGTACCTTGTATAGCATAGCCTTAGCTCATTCCTTGCTTATCATGTCATCTATAATTACCATTTATATTTATATTACCATTTATATTTACATATATAGCCTAACTCCATTCATTTATCTAAATCTTAGACCACTATATTCCCTGATACATTTTTGCCTGATTACTTTCATTTTGCACTTCCTGAGTCTGAGTCAAAATAATGTTATTACCTTATTACCTTTCAATTAAAAAAAGAAAACCCACACCCAGAAATGTGTTAAAAAACAAAACAAAGCTGTTCTTTTGAGCTAACTTGCCTGACTTGGGGAATTAGCATTCATGGAGTTGTGTTGAGCTTTGGACAAATCCTAGCTGAACTATTGAGGACAGACTATTACTGAACCCACCAAGAGTTTTTAAATTAAAAACAACAACATCAACAAAACTCCAATGCCACATAAGCATTTTTTTGTGTGTGTGTCATTTACTTTCCTTTGATTTTATCCTTTGATTGTTCTACCTTCCTCTTTTTTCCCTTAAATATAGCATTTCCCTGGTGGTTCACCCCTTAAATACACCCACAGGCATACTTTCTAACAGGAACAAAAAAAGCTCTTCCTTCATGAATATACATTAAAATGGAATGAAAGACTCCCTCCTATCTGTTTGATTGTCAGTATCCAGTGTCTAATAGAATATTGAATTATTTTCTTCAAGGCTACTTGCTTAAAAATCAATGTTCTGCTAGACTGAACAGACTGACAGTAGTATAAGGTTGCTAGACCAACAACGGGATGCTCTCAGAATTGGAATCCAAGGCTGTCTCTGCCAATGATGGGGGAATAAGAAAGAAAAAGTACAATGATCTAAGTGTATTTGCAGTCATGAGGACTTTTATGGCTCTTTGAGGAAAGAGGAAATAAAGCTCAAGTTCAAGAGGATATTAATTCAAATAAAAGGATTAAAACTATCTCTTAATTACTTTTAGGCTTGAATGAACTTTGCCATATTTTGGATTTATTGAGTATCTCAAATATTTTCCCAAATGTCTGGAGTTTTTTTTTTTTTTTTTTTTTTAAATCTTTCACAGCTGCCCTTGTTCTACAGATCTTGCATAATTTATGGTAAATCCAAAGGAAAATATTTTAATTTGTTTTACAACTGAGAAAACATTTGACTTTATGCTTTTTCCTACTAATGTTTGAAGCTTCATTTCAAACCAAGGTTTAAGTCTTCTAGAAGTTTTATGTGCAACAAAACAGCATTTATTTTTAGGGACTAGATATAGCCTTTGCTATATCAATATTGCATTTATTATTAAAAAGAGGGAAGGAAATTCTAAATGAGTCGCATAATGCAGGGCCAATGTGATATCATTTTGGACATAATCTATTGGTTTGAAAAACTGTGAAAAACAGCCTTTCTGAATATATGCTGAATGCACCAGCATTATAAAATAAAACATTTTGAATATAAGTTTAATTAAATTAATTTCCCTTTATGTCAATATTTTTGGGAAATTTCACTTTGATCACATTTACCTACTTTTTAAAGTATAAACAAGAACATGATTTTTAAAAAGTATATGTCTGACCTAAACTGTATGTCTATATTGAATTTAATATAGCAGCAACTTTAAGTAAATTCATAAACATAATTGATCTTACTTTCTATGTTTCTATGTTTTACACATACATGCACCCACCCACATACATTTTAATTCTCAAAACAACATTAACGAAGAAAGTGGTGTTCAGTATGGCTGAAAAGACTGCTTGTCATCCTATACTCAGGTCTCCTGCAAAAACTATTTCTGTTCAACCAACCCATTTTCATTGTCTCTTTTTTTTACTTTTGGAACTTTTTGCAATTTTATTAGAGTACCCATCATGTAGTGCAGTGACCAAAATAGTCTCATTCTATTGATAGCAATAACTTTTTGGTCTAAAAAGAACCATCTCACTTGTGAATACAGCAACAGAGCGTCTTTTCTATTGCTATGGCTTTCCAACTGCAGATACCATTTTGCAAATTTCTGCAGCAGATATTTGTTACAGGCCATCAAAACAGCATCAAGGGCTCATTTTCATTTATATAACAGAAATGTCATTTTTTACTATTTTTCCCATCAATGTAGCCTGAAGTATTTGATTTCACCTGATATTTTTACAGAAGAGGAGATATTATGTTTTATCTAAAAATACATTTTCATCTTTGGGGATAACAAAAGGCTAGAATCAATTAAACTGTGGTTGGTGAATGTATTTCTGAGATGAAAAAAAAATTAATTAAGGAATCATTAGACATTCAACCCCACCAGGGGGCATCCCTGGCATTGAAGTCGGGGTAGTTTTATCTAAGCACTTAGCTAAGTTTTCCTCAAACTGACCATGTCATTTGAACAGAGGAAACCCTTAGATCTACTATGAATGAGCTATGGTATAGGATTTCCCAAATCCACTTCTAAAGTGTTCTTATAATCCTTCTAGAAAGAATATGCATATAACTATCACTTAGTTTCTTGAACGGATTTGAAGTCAAGATGGGCCAAGATCTGAGGAAGTTAAAAGAAATTAACAGGCTGCTTTTGCCTTCTTAAAACACACACACACACACACACACACACACACACACACGTCATTAGATTTTGGGCATATAACCTTATTATTTTATTCAAATAGCTTCTTCTTACCTAATTCTTTATCTACTTTTGGCTTTTGGGAAATTACATTTTAAAGACTCTCTGGTTCTTTGATAATGTTACTGTTTTGCTTTTCTCTGTTTTTAATTGCAGAATGTCAATGACCTCTAAAACAAAAACAGAAATTTTGAAGTTATTAATGATGTACTCACAGCTGTCAAAGATATAGGAACCTGGGAAAACATAGCTGAAATGCTCCCGTTAATATGTGCCATTAAAAAAGTAACTATTGTGCCAGGCCCGGGAGTACGAGAGGCCCTGCTGAACACCAAGGTCAAGCTGGAGGCTGAGATCGCCACCTACAGCCACCTGCTGGAAGACGGGGAAAACGTCAATCTGGTGATTCCCTGGACAGCAGCAACTCCCTGCAAACCACCCAAAAGACCACCACCCACAGGATAGTGGACGGCAAAGTGGTGTCTGAGACCAACGACACCAAAGTTCTGAGGCACTGAGGCAGTAGGAGCAGGATGTCCTTACACCAATAAAAAGTTCAGAGGTCATTAAAAAAAGGATAACTATTAAAATGCTTATGATATTTATATTAACTTTTCTCTTTTTATAAAAGCTGCTTTTTCCTCACATCTTTGTGCTAAGCAGAGTCTTAGATTTTTCTTATTTATTGCAATTCCTCTGTATATCCTCTATGCTATAATTTTAGGTCTTTTCTGGGTTTTCAACTCATAAATTTAAAACGTCATAATGTCTCTTATTGTTCTTTCAGAAATGCATATTTTATTTGGCCACATATCATTGAAGACAGGTTCAATGAAACTTGGAACTGCTGAAAACAGTTACTAATCTTTGATTGCTATTTGCAGTTGGAGGTAACTGTCTCCTTACATACTTTTCCCATTCAACTCAGTGAAAATTAAAATTGACAGAAACAATTTCTAGAAGGAAAGTGGAAAAAATGAACAAAGGAGTTGAAAACATATATCTCCTTTTTTACATTAAGGCTTCTGTACTTTCTTATAAGTTTGTTTCTATTTTAATATTTCAAATGTATAAAGTGTACACATTCAAATTACAAAATCTTATAAAGTCCCTTACTTTGAATGATAAGAAAAAAACTGTTGGGGATAGTTCATTATGTACAGACTATATATGAGTCAACTGATTATCAAAACTACAGTGACAAGAGGTATAATTAATGGACACAAATTGAATTGAAAAAGAGTTTTAAGATCATAGCACATTAAAACTTACAAAACACCTTATTGTTCCATGGTTTTGCCAATGGTATAGGTCAAACGTGTAAACCATTAAAGGATAATGCAGCATTATTCTTTTCTCTTCATAACTGTGCATTTTGTCTTAAGCCTAAGTGAAAGACACAATTAACTGAAAGAAAAAAAAATTCAGGGGCAAATCTTCTCATGTTCCAGGGTTTCATATCCAGATGTTTTTTCCTTCCATTAAAAACTTACCAGTTGCAAAGTGGCACCCCATCGACAGTTCTATAATACATCTTATATTTGTTTCTCATGTACAATGTATTAAAATGTAGGAAATTTTACCTGCTTATCTGGATATTCTACATTATTTGAAAAATAGGTGATGGTAACACTAAGTTCTTAAGCAATATTGGCTGGGCCCCACTAGCTCTTGTCTTCGTTAGATAGAATATACTTTATTAAATTTGCCGTAATTCTCGCTACTCCTTACTGTTTTCCAGTTAAGTGACTTCACTCATTTATATTAATTGCTTGGCCCTCTAAGCATTCCATGTGCAACCCCTTGTGTAAAAGGTCTAGCTTTATCTAAGTCTTCAAGTTTGAAGTCTACTGGGAATGCTGGGCTATTCGGAGGCCTAGATGGAACTGGAGTCTATTCCCAGGTAGGCTCAAGATGGGGTAATGAAAGCAATGGTTTTGAACCCTGACTGCACCCAATACTCCTTCTTATCACAAATGTTTTATAATATTCATTTTCCTAAAGTGAAATGGAATTTCAGGATAATTGAACCTACTTCTCTACATAATTTATATAATTATATAATATTTATATAATAGCATCATGACCAACATAAATGCTTGGTCGTGATTATATTAGAAGAAATAACAAAGCAGTCAGATGTACGCCCCTAAAGAGATGCGCTGTGGAAGTGAAAGCTTTGAATGTAGACTGGTCCAAGTGTGTAGCTTTGACTACCATTATGGCCAAAAGAGCATTGTACTAGGCAACGTGATTTTCTGACATGGTCGATGTGGTAAAGAATTCTTCAAACAAAACAAAATAAACAATTTTTCTTTTATATACATGGTAATAAATGTACAAGGCTAAATGTAATTAAAACCATGCAAAAAGTACTTTGTGTAGATGTGATAACACGTGAGGACCGTCCTACCTAGGCTCAGGGCAGTGCAAATGGGCATGTCATTGTTATGCCCAATCTGTTATCTGGGCTATTGACTTAGAAAGTCAAATGGCATCTGGAAAAATGCTTTGTTCTGATCTCATTAGACTGTATCTAACATTCTCAGACATACACAAACCTTACTCCATCTCAATAAATGGCAATAGTGCTTTCCAATGGTTCTGCCAACCAAAGCTAAATAAAACAACAGATGTCTCCAAAATGCCTCCTAGGAGATAGCACTGGACTCTAATGAGAAACAATTGCCCAATGTAAACAACTTACCAGAATTCCTGGGCAAATATGACCTGAAAGGTAAATGGTTGACCTTTTAAATTTGAATTCACAGAGAAGGAAAAATTTTCTTGTTTATGTGGTTTATAAAATTTTACTATTAATAAATTAGCATATCAATTCAGCTGCAAAAACTATTCCTTTCTTTGAATTAAATTATTTCTAGTATTTGTTTTCAAGTAGTTTCCAATTACTTATGGAAGTCCCTTAACCTACAAAGATAATTTTTTAGAAATTTGAAAAACAAATTTTTTTGTAATTTTTATACATGCTACATAACAAAGAAGTAAAATGAAATAATTATAAATAAGATATTTAGTTTTAAGAAAGAATATTATTGCATATAAATATATTTTTTCATCTTTAATAAATATATATCAAAGTAGTTTTAACTTTTCTCCCATTTAACAGCTAATGCAAAATGCTTTATTTAAAGTCTAATTTGTAAACACAGATGCTAACAATTATATTTTATATCAGGTTTCATTTGGGAACGAAATATAGATTGAAATTTAACTTTTTTTTCAAAATAAACTATAAACTGATTTCTAGATCTTATTTTAGGATTCTAACATTTTGCTCTAAAATAATTTTTCTACTTTTTGTATTTTGTTCTGTTCCTTTTCTAAGTGAGAAATAAGAAAGATTTAGTTCTTTGTGACCACTTCTCTAATAATGCATTGTGAATATTGATAGTCTAAAATCTTATAAATTTAAAAATATTGGATAATTTAATCATAAGTCTTTTTTATCTCTTTGTATATGAGATAGTACAGACTATTGATATGCCATAAATTTTGACTACATAAATACCACTTATGATCTGGTTAACATTATCCTAAGACAAATTTGCAAAAATCATACCATTTCATGTTTTTCTTTAACTTGTTTTCTAACATCAGTGTTCTTGTTTTTTATGCTGCATTGATCTCTTGTGGTATACATTAAATAACATATGACAAAAATATGGTCATTTAACAGCAAAAATATCTGTGACATCTAATGCTGCTCAGATTCATTCGTGTGAGTAACTTTCTGCGTGCGCAAGTTATGCGCATGCCCATCCTATCTCCAAAATCACCTGCTATGTCCACTTGATATGCTCTCAGTTGATTCTAAATTTGTTGTTGATTTTATTTCAAAGAAAGAAAAAAATCAAACTGCTTGATTTAAAATAATAGAAGTTGTCGACATTTCTTCCTGTTCCCCATTTGTTACTCTCAACAATTCTGTCCAGGAAATTAAAAATTTCTTACTCTGAGTTTTTCTATGAACCTAATTTTCAATTATAATTATTTTATTATTATTTTTTGACTTTGAAAGGAACTTGGTAGTAACCAAGAAACAGATGAGTAAAAGAACAATACGGGATTCAAAGTGCGGGCACTGGAGTCAAGGAGTGAGCAGAGTGCGGCTGCCCTGCTCACTGCTGCACCCCAGGAGGGGAGCCGCTGTGAACAGAAAGGGGTCAAAGGAGAGGGAGGAGAACCTCACTTTATCTTCACCTCTGTGGAGGCAGAGTTTGCTTCTACTTCCAAACTTAGAGGTTCAATGGAGTGACACTTTCAGCATTTTACAGCAATGTAGAATCCCATGAAGAAAAAACCAGTGTTGTCGAGGTTTTTAAAAGTGAAATGTCACCATCTAAGAGAATATTTCTTTTTTCTCTGATTTTTAAATTAATGCATTTTTATCATAGGGAATACACAAAGGAAAATACAAGCAAGAAAAATGCCCCAATATCCCTAAGTAAAACTATTATATTATTAATTTGTAGGTATGTTTCCTTTTAGTTTTTTACTGTGAACATTTTACATAATGGATATTTTGACATGAATACAATTTAAAAATCATAAATTTCTTTAATCTTTTATCACAAACTACCCCAATCATTACAATTCTTCATAAATATAATTTAGAAAGAATTTTATTAATGCTTCCTCTGTATGTGGATATTTATGAGGCTCTAAATTTCCTTTAATAAAAACAATGCTGAGGTGAAAATCATTTCACAAGGATATTTTGCTGACATTATGAAATATTTCCTAGAAGTTGAGAATTGCTATGTCAAACAATGTGAAGTAAGGTTTCTGAGACATTTTGCAAAATAGTGTTCCAGAAGAATTAGACCCATTTCTAAGTTTTCATGCAGAATGTGTCTGACTCATTGTACCTCACTTACTTAAATAGTATAACTTAAATTACCACATTCAGCTTATCCATGCTGAAGATGCACAGTCACTTATTAGGCATCTTGGATATCAGATCCATAGATCAAAAGAAGATGACGATGAGCAATGTACCACATGATATTATGAATGACAGAGAATGAGAGAGACCACAGTCACATAACATTTATTAGTGTATATTGTTATAATTTTTCTATTTTATTAGTAGTTGTTAATCTTTTACAATGTCTAATTTATAAGGTTAACTTTATCATAGGTATGTGTGTATACATACACAGGGTTCAGTACTATCCATGGTTTCAAGCATCTACTGGGGGTCTTGGAATGTATCCCCCAAGAATAAGGAAGACTTACAGTTGACCCTTGAACAACACAGATTTTATCTGTGTGGATCCACTTATACATGAATTTTTTCCACCAGATGCAGATTGAAATACACTATTCATGGAAAGCAAAACCCAGGTATAAGAAAGGCGAACTTTTCAAACATGCAAGTTCCACAAGGCAGACTGGGATTTCAGTTTGCATACATACACACGAAAGGTCCCAGAACCATCCCCCGAGTACTCTGAGAGAAGACTGTATTTTTAGGATGTGACTAGTCTATGAGAGTTCCACCCTTGTGGATGTGAGTATTGCCTTATAAAAGGGCTTGAAGTGGTGAATTTGCCCATTCCATCCCGTCTGCCATCTGAAGACACAGAGTTTGGACAAAGCAGCATTCAAGGTCCCATTTTGGAAGAAGAGATCTGGGCCCTCATCAGACACTGAACCTGCTGGTGCTTTGATCTTGGACTTTACAGCCTCAGAACTATTAGAAATAAATTCCTGTCATTTACAAATCATCCAGCAGGAACAGACCAAGTATTTTGCTATAGCAGCAGGAGCAAAGGAAGATACCCCACTTTAAAACTTTTCACTTTGTGATAAAATGCTTGCCAATGATCCTCTTTTTTTCAGTCAGTCACATAGTTACACCATCAGACAACCTAGATCTCAGATGATACCCAGAAAAAGATATAGTCACCTATCAATGCTTATATCATTTATCATGAAATACTTATACTAATATACTTTTACTGTATTTAAGGACACTGAGAATCTGTCTCTAAAATTTTTTTTATCAAAACCATTTTATGAAAGCCAAGCTCAAGATACATGTTCCTGACAATTTTTAACGTATCAAAATATATAAATTAAATAATTTTAATAAGATTTTCAAATCTATGTAGGGTAGTTCCACAGACAGCATTTATTTTAATCCCTAATCCTATAATGGTGCCTGTTTATTCAAATGAACAAATTTCTAAGCTTTGTAAAGACTGGTTTTCATTTATTTATGCTCAGAGTGGGAGGTTCTCTTCCTTTGTATTTAATAAGAGAATTACAGAATAATAATGAACGACAAGAATTATTTCATTATTATTTTTTAACTTGAAGAATATTTACCACCTAACTGCGGTGGATATTGTGAAATCATTCACTTTTTAACATCTTTAAATCTTTCTTTGAAAAGTATCATAAAATATACTATACCATTATGATACTTTTATCTCTTTTAAAGCTGTCATCTTAGCTGTCAATTTTCCTCTGGGAAGGTGTTTTAAAGATGTTTTTGCAGAGCATCATAGTAGGGCTTTAAACTAAGTGCCTAAAACCATTCACTAAGAACACAGGGTAAATTGGGTTATGTTGGAATGACAGTATATTCATTTGCAAGTCCCCTGACACAGTGATTTAAACAACTTAGCTTTAGCATTTACAGTCAGCTCCCAGCTGCAGAGGGAAATTCAATGGCCTCATTATTGTGTCTGAACTGAACTGTGTCACGCAGGAGGAGAGACAGAGTCAGAGGCAGATTGGGGCCTTCCGGTTCATCTGCAGTTTGAGCTGGTTCAGCAGCAGCCCTGAAGTCGGGAGGCAGAGTAGCATCAGCTCTCACGTGACAAAGCTCTGGTTCCTCTGTAAATCCTAATCGAATGGCAATTTTTGCTCTTGGAGACCTGCAGAATTCTTTTGAACTTCTTTTGGATTCAGGGATCACAGGGATCAGCTTGATGCTGGGAAGCAGGATGTGTTCATTCAGAGGCAGCAGCTTTGGCAGCCAAAGAGGATTGTCAGGGCCTATTTTCCTTTTAGCAGCAGGAGTAAGTACTGTAAAGAAACAGGGCTCAGGGAGGCTACATGGTGCATAAACAGTATGTAATCCACCGAATGTGCTGGGAATTAGAGAATACGGGAAGAGAAACAATTCTGCTGCTACTACACTGTGTGGGAGATACTGCTCCACCATGGAGAGTACTGCTTGCTGAAAAGGCTCTATTTTTTTGGTAGAAGTAAGGTATCCCATACATATAGAGTTTCCCTCTCATCATTATGAATTTAATCTCCATAGTTTATACTCTCCTTTCCCCCTGCTAAAAAAATTTAAGATTCTGTCACTGAATTCTGAACTTATATGTCACTTTCTTTACACTACTAAATCGTGATACTTATTAGATCTCATTAAAATATTTAGAACATAGGATAAGAGGGAAGATTGTGGTTTAATAGCTGAAATCGACTCATCATCAAAATAAGCAGAGGGCAATGCCGAGGATGGCAAAGATGACACTGTTTTACACACACAAGGGATAAAAATACGCTTCAGAGAAATGACTTAACTGTTACGTGGAAGATGAAATGTTTCCGTGGTGATTTGTATTATAGCCAGCATTTGACTCTGAGTAGACTTGCAAATACTCTGGACAGGAATAAATAAAGAAGACTGTCATTAATCATTGGATATTTATGCTAAGAAGAACTGTTTTCTTCTTTCTCTGTGATTTGTTTAATGGCCCACACAGCATGACTCCTGAAGGCTATGGCTCCAAGCCCTGAAAGATCATGCCCAAAATCCAGCACGTGCTCTCCCCATGCTAATTTAGCAGCACTATTCAGAAGGAGGAAACGGAAAATGTAGGAAATAGCAATAGAAAGAAGAAGGACTTGGCCAAGCATAACACTTGCAGCTGCGTTTCTGTTTCTGGGAGAGCTGTGATTTGCTAGCCCTTCTCAGCAGCATGGCCAGGAGAGTGACACTGGGCATGGGCTTCTGCATGGCTTTCTTCTTGCAGAGGAAAAAAAATGGCAAGAACCCTATTAGTACATTTTAAAATTGCCCCCTTATTTCCCATTGAAAGGGGAAGATTTTAGGCTATTTCACAGGATGATAAAATAATGAACAACAACTAGTCAGAGGTCATAAAAAGAAAGAATGTTTCCTAGTATGAGAACATTTGTCAGCACAATCAGGTCTTTTGGGTAGAAAGCTGCCTTTCATTTATTGCTGTGGTTTTCAATTTTCAAACATTTTACATTAAGGAAAACTGTATCAATGTAAACTCTGTGCTGCTACCTTAGTCTTGGAGGCAAAAGAAGACATTTAAGAAAAAGATATTATAATGTTTGAATTTGTCAATAAATTTTGACTTTTTAAGCTACCACATTTACTTTTTCTAAAATTTGTGGAACTGATTTTGGCACAGTATCTGTGCTACGCATAGTGCATCTCCAAATTTGGCCTGGGTAGCCAACATTTTTAAAGTTTTGTTCATCTTTTAAAAATATTCAAATGTATGACTTTGTCGAGGACAAGAGAAAACTTATTCATCCTTTGAAGGTTTGTTGAAATTACTGACAAGAGGCAGATAAATAGAAATTTATTTGATCATAGTTTTATGTGACATGGGAGCCTTTAGGATGAAGACCCAAAGATACGAAGTTCAACAAATTATGGACAGCTATGTAGAAATATGATTGGGCAAAAAGGATACGATCTAATACTAATATAGCCTGAGTGGGGAAACCCAGCAAGTCCTGTCTGTCTAGATTCTTCTTGGCCTCTCTAAACATGCATTCCTTCCTTCTGGTGGGGCAGGACTCTCTTCAAAATGAGGGTCTTATGACCTACAGTGAAACAAGATAGGTCAGATTACTTCTTTATGGCCACTTTTTATACAGAAAGGTGAAGGGAAAGCTAGAGTAATATTTTTGGTTTTACGGCTGGCTTTGGGGAAAAAAGGTTCTAGTTTCTATAGCCCGCATTGGGGAAGAGGCATTCTAGTTTCTAAGACTAGTCTCAGAGAGGCCAGAGACAGGAGGGCAAGAGAAAGTCGGAGAAAAATTTTTGCTTTTGAGCTCATCATTTTGGGGTATTGTTTTCTGAGTCCTAACAGCTTCTAAAAGAATGTAAACTACTGGCCATTGGCAACATGTTTCCCACTAACAGAATTAGTAGAATTTGGCATTGTTGGTAACCATACCAACAACGGTAACAACCATTGTTGTTTTAGAGTTCTGAAGAACAAGGAAAGGAGAAAGAAAATGAAAGACACAAATTGATTTTGTCAGACTGCTTTTCCTCAGTGCCAGGGAAGTGAACAGGTAAATGGAGAAAACAAGTTCTTGAACCACAGAATATAAAATTATGGTTATCTTTAAAAGAAATCAAAGCCTGCTAGAGTCCATTTAGGGCTTCTAAGTCTGCATTATGTGTTGAGTAATAAAAAGTCACTAATATTCCTGTCTTAAACATGCTTTTCCTAGTAAGTGCCTGGTTTTAAAGATAATTATTTAACATTCGTTCAATAGGCATTTGTTGAGCATGTATTATGTTATATTATAGAATGTTTGTTAGAGGCTAGAAGGATGAAGAAGATATGATCTCTGCCAGGTTTGCAGTAAGTATTAACAGTATATTGAAAGGCAGGATGCATTTTGTTCAATAGTAGGTGTGCAGGTATTAGGTGATGGGTACCCAATGAAAAGGGAATTAATTTCAACAAGTTTAATTTTAGAAGGCTTTGTGAAGAAATCAGTGTTTAAGTTAAGCCTGAAATAGTGATCAGAATTTTCATAAAGTGAAAGAGATCATGTGCAAAGGGACCTAGTTATTAAAGCTCACACTATAACTTGGAAAGACTGAATTATAGAATGTATAGAAATAATAAAAGGATGGCTGAGAAAACATTGAGCTTGAGTTTGTTAGTCAATAAATGTCAATGAAATCTAAATTACAGCACAGTATACACAGTGGTTAAAATGCATTTTGTGAGACAACACAAAATAAAACTTTTGTTCATATATTGTCTATTCCCCTCACCCATGAGAGCATTTCTTAGCCACCCTAAATTTCAACTGTAAAATATATTAAATGTAAACCTATATAATTGGTTTGTCATGAAGGCTTTTACTGAGATACTACATAAAAATATACTAATACTGTGCCCGATAGTCAATAAATGGTAGCTGCTATTATATCACTGTCATTAGCTTTGTTGTTGCTGTTATGCAATCCAAGATAAAGTTGGAACCATAGCCTGGACTGGAAACTATGTTATGGAAAGAACTGAAAGCTATGCTAACTTCACCATAAATTAGACTTTAATTGGAAAATCTATTTTCAAGCAGGCTGTGATATTTTAAAAGCAGCTTTACAAGATGGACTCAGGCATATGAAGGTTGTGGTGGAGGAGGGGTCCCCAGTGAGAAGGCTCCATCAATAGGCTGTGCATGACTAAATGAGAAAGACAGATCTGGCCCAGAGATAGAAACGATAGAAGTTATTGGCCATTCTGCTTGACTAGGAAAAGTAAGAAGCACTTAAGATAATGATTACATTTGTATCATGAGAAACTGGAATCAATCAGGAGAAAATACTTTCAAGGATGTACAATGTGTTCGGTTTGCTTTTAGAGTTAGAGGTTCATATGACGCAAAGTTAAAGTCTTGAACAGAATAGTAATATCAGCACAATTAACCTTACATTTTGTAATAGAACAGTATAAATATAATCATAAAGATGGATGCAATTTCCCAGAAAGAGAAAGTATTGGGAGAAGAGACCAAGATTAGAATCTTAAAGTATTGCAATATCTAAAAACAGAGGGACAATAAAGAAGTTTCAAAGGTTTTAAAGAGATAGATTTACTTCTCAAATATTTTGTTTAGTTATAGGCATCACACTTTGAGAGGAATATGGACTATTGGAATAACTTTATGAGACTATGAAGAGACTCAGAATGTAAAGAGAAAGTGAAGAAAATTAGAAAAATGCTCAAGAGGCTGTAAATCTTGGAGGACTGCCACATGGAAGAGGCCCTTGCCCTCCTCTCTTTCTCCTTCCTCTTTATTTCTCCTCCCCCTTCTTTTTTTATGTGGAGAGAAAAATAGTTGTTTTAATTCAGAATTCAGCAAAGAAAATTGAGACAGAACCACTAGATAAAATACAACTTATTTTTACTACACGTATCTACCACCCCACAGTTACACATTTACTACCATTCAAGTTCTGTTTTGCTTGCTGTGAATTTGGGGATTAAATATTACAAAAGACATAGTCATATGCAAAAAAATTTAATGTGATAAATCATCCTATTTTAAAATCAGTTTTACATTTGCTTTCTAGAAATGCTATTAAATATATGCCAGCATAATCATGTAAATATATTATATAGCTATATCTATGCTTGTTATGTATTTCATAGAATAATTTGATTATAAAACATGAATATTATTCAATTGTGATATGATAGATATAATTCAAGAATTTAATAGCTTAATAATCTAGGTTTCACTTTATTTTTATTTGAAAACTATTACTATTTGAGTATCAGCAATTTGAAGAAATTTTCTAGGAAGGTATTACAATGCATTCTTGTTTTACTTCTCATAGAAAAAGAGTAGGAAGAGTAGGAAGCAGAGAAGAATGATTAAAATCATTAAAACATTTAATGAATATTTTATTAATTATCACTAAGGGCTACATTAACAGGCTGTTGGTAATTGGGTGAGCTGCATCTACCATATCAAAGATGGAAATTTAAGTTACAAATAGACTCAACATTGTTCAATGTAACAGGTGTATTTATTGACATTTTCTTCAATAGCTGTTATTGATAAGGCTTATTGTTTTTGTCTCTGCTCTTCCCTCCAAATCACAGTGTTGAATATGCCCTAATAAGAAATTTCTCTTCAATATTGAGTTCTGAGGCAATTTCTGAGTTGTTTATCTCCACAGCCCAAAGTTAATTCTTTTAATTATACTCTAGAGTTAAGCTAAATGTTGTTCTACTTTTTTTTCCATTATGCTACCAACAGAAAAGTTAAAATGTTAAATTTTCAAGCATTTAGGTTAATCAAATAACGCATAATTTGATATTCACAATATTTTAACCCAAAAATTGTAATTTAGTCACTTTAAGACAAAGAAACTTGTTTGATACTTTTAATTTCCTCTTTACCAGTCCTTACATATTAAGCAGAATTATGAAACAAATTTATCAAAAGGGTAAGCCTTTATAAGGGGAATCAACCTATGGAAACACAGTTCTTGAAAGCACATACTCTCAGACATTTTGATATGTAATTTTACCCTGCCTTCTCAGACCTCATATTTACTTTACTTTATTCAGACAACAACAAACACTAATAAAATAACTACGAGATTCAATATACTGGTGAAAAATGAAAGCAACAATACTACACAGCTGTTCAGACACACCTATGCAAAATCAGTATTTTTTAAGGATCCCAACTGATATATGAAAGCCATAAAAATACCAAATAAATAAAACAATGTGGTAATGGTTACGATATGGAAATGCATAGCATTTTATGAAGATCCTAAAGATGTAGGTGTTCATTCATAATATGAGGGTCAGGGAAGAATTCATCAAAGCTCCATAAGGCCAGGGAAATGTATCCATTTGATTTGCTACTGTGTTTCCAATGTTTAGAAACAGTTCATGCTCCTGTTAGGAGTTCAATATGAGGATTGAGTGGTGGAGTAATCAAATGTAATAATGAATTAATTAATTGATTAATGAAGAAGTGACAGAGTTAGATCTTGAAGAATATTTAGGAGTTTTGCACTTTGAGGATTCAGATGAAAAAGGAGGCCTATTTTAAAACAGTGGCAAACACAATGGTACTGAAGAGGTGGATTCAAGAAAGAGCAACCTAAATTTTACTCTGGTACATCCTGAATTTGAGATGTTCATGGAAATTCAAGTAAATATATTCAGTAGAAAATTGTAATTGAGTCAACACTGTCAAGAAATATATATTGTATACATATTTTGTAATTGAAGCTATGGGAAGGAATGAATGAGCCCTAAGAGAGATAAAGAGACTAGGCTGGGTAATGAACCAACATTAAAAGTGACACAATCTCTATAGACACCCCCGAAATTCCCATTTACAACAGATTTTTTGGTCAGATGTTCACAAAGAAAAAGGACAGATGAGTCAATAGCTTGATGAAAGGCAAGGTTGAGCTAAAATGTATTTGAGCATGTTTTTTGACTGAGAGAAAGGAGCCAATGAAAAGAAAGAAGTTAGAGACACAAGAACAGCAAAAGCTTGACAGGTCAAGAAAATAGAGAGTGAAGAAATGGTTGGCACAATGAACATGCCTAAAAGGCCTGCACTTGAAAGAGCATGGTACCTCCACCTCTAAGATGATAGAGAAGAATCTGAAAACTCTCATTAAGAGTGAGAAGGAAGGAAATTGGAGAATGTTTCTATTTGGTTGTCTCCATTTTCATGATATAATAACAAAGTAGGTCATTTGCTCAGGGCAATATATTGGTCTTGGTCAAAGGGGGTTTAAGAGAATGATAAAATCTTGAAATAACCCTTGTGCTGCCCGTATGTGGTATCTGATAGAAATGAGCCAAAGAATTACTGTCAAACAACTTTGGAGACACAACTGAGTCTGGAGAACCTAAATTTGTAACAGAGTCAGTCAATACCTTTGAGTAATTTCTCTAGCAGTGTTTGGCAATGACGATAGAAAAAAACTGGAAGTTAGTTTGTCCTGGGAAGAGGGACTGGCTGGAAGAACCGTGGCAGGTCAAGGGAGTGAGGTTGTGTCCTTCACAGATGTCAACCCAGGCTGATCCAAAGAATGGTTCCCTGGAGTAGCACAGTTAGAAACCCAAGGCATAGGGGAATGTAAAGAGGCCGAACAGCAAATTCTGTGAGTGTGAAAGTGAGAATGAGGATGAAGGAGGGAAAATTGTGGTTAGAAAACAGGAATTTTCAAATGGAAAACCGGAGAGGAGGTGAGGATAGTATGAACGTAAGCACAGCCCCAAAGTGGGAAGAGACATTGGTGGCAGCATTTTTCACTTTTAGATTAATCTAATCAAATATATCAGTCTACCCTTCAATTGTTTTTTATTCTGTCGTGAAAATTAAGGTGGAAAATAACAGCAATGACAACAACAACAAAACATTTTTAGACAGTACGTTGTCTAGGCAAAGACTCAATAGAAAAAATTATCATGAATATCATCAGCATCATTCCTCATCTTTTAAAAAAGCCTTCACTTAATTCTGGGAGTAAAGAAGTGGGCCACCATGCCTGGCTTTCAGCAGTCTCCTAAACGACAGTAATGACATAAGCACCCATCTTCATCCATGTTCATCTCAAGTTTACAGAATTTATCAGGGATAATTTTCTTCCTAAAACCTGTTTCCTTGCTGCTCACAGGGAATCTGTCTTTTAATTTTACCTCTGAATTAATCTGTAGACTCCGTTGCTACAAGGTTGTTAAACGTTTGGAAGGAAGGCTTTCATTTTCGAGAGGCAGGCATAGCAGGTAATGATGAGAATAGGATTCAGAGTTTATGGAGCTCCAGGAGCAAAGGTGTAAGAAGTTAGCCTCCTTGAGCGTACTGGTTCAGGGCTCCTGGCAGGAAGAAGTGTATGCCGATCACAAAATTGATATGTATTTCACTCTGCAACAACATGGTTTGAACTGGTTGGGTCCACCTGTACTCAGATTTTCTTCTGCCTCTGCCACCCCTGAGACAGCAAGACCGATCCTTCCTCTTCCTCCTCTTCTTCAGCCTATTTAAGGTGAAGACTGTGAGGGCAAAGACCTTTATGAGGATCCACTTCCCCTTAATGAGTAGTAAATATGATTTTTCTTCCTTATGATTCCCTTAACTACATTTTCTTTTCTCTAGCTTACTTTACAGTAGGAGTATGGAATATAATACATAAAAATATATAAAATATGTGCTACTTGACTGTTTATGTTATCTGCAAGGCTTTGGTCAACAGTAGGCCATTAGTAGTCAAATTTTGGAAGAGTCAAAAGTTACACATGGACTTTTG
>CAUYRT010065993.1:0-12228 GCA_963574885.1 Lepilemur ruficaudatus
TCCTTAAGAGTAGAATCAAACACGAACACCTGTGAGTAACATCTATCTATCAACCCCAGGTACTCCTCCCTCCAATTCCACTATAGTTTACTATTTTATTAAACAAAAATAGCCACTACAGTGGGTCCTACAGCTTTTGAAGGAAAATTGATACTTTGACACTTTGCAGTTTTACGGGATGAGATGAACATAGTATGGGCAATGATTTGTTGCATGGAAGTACATTTAAGGACCCTGGAAAAACTGTGTGTATTTCTTGCATTTCTCTCCTGGGTAATGTGACTAAATAATTTGTCACTTGAAATTAAAGGGAAGAACTTCTAATATTTATTCCAAGTCAATGTACATAAAGCAAGATTTCCTCACCAAAACACATATGTAATATGTTCACCTTTCCATTAAGATCTTTTGTAATTTTCACACATGCATCTATTTATACAGCAGCATGATGAACCCATGTGTGCTTCACCCAGGTTCAGTAATTAGCAGCCTGCAGCTTGTACGCCCCATCTGACTCTGCCTCAGTGGTATTTAGGAGCAAATACAGTGCAGTATATTGAGCCAAACACTAATGCATCTTAACACATATCTCATGTTGTGTGTTCTTGTCCATGATTTTTCTTCACTGTGGACTGCTCCAAACGCCATCCGTATCTCTGCCTTTCTTTTAGTTCTGCTGCTGTGATGGATCGACTCTGCCAGAAGCCAGACTCTTGAGGTCGGCACTGCACACAACCAACTCTAAAGGAGGAGAGAGCCCAGCAGTGCTTCCTGCCCTCTCCCACAGCTCCATCGTGGCTATGACTATGGCCCTGGTACACCTGAGGATTACACTTCTGTGTCTCTGGCTAGGGGTATTTCTGTTTCTTTCTGGACGACCCCAGATTGGGCATGCTCAGTACTACAGCCAGCCAGAAGTGGTGATACCCTTGAGGGTAACTAACATTGGTAGGAACATGAAGGCTCCAGGCTGGGTCTCCTATATCATAAACTTTGGGGGGAAGAGACACATTGTCTTCCTGAAGGTTAAGAAGCTCTTACTTATCAAACACTTTCCCGTGTTCACCTACACAGACCAGGGAGCTCTCCTTGAGGACTATCCTTTTGTTCAGAATGACTGCTACTATCACGGTTATGTGGATGGGAACCCAGAATCTCTGGTTTCTCTTAATACCTGTTTTGGGGGCTTGCAAGGAATGCTAATGATCAATGACACTGCTTATGAAATCAAGCCCAAAAGACCTTCTGCCACATTTGAACATCTGATATATAAGGTAGACAACAACAAGACATCCCAAGGATGTGGACTAACAAGAGATGGGATAGGCAGCCAATTAAAGTTTCAAATGAGTGTTAATGCCACGCTGACCCAATTTGAAAATCACTACGGGAACTGGTGGAACCATGTATACTATCTTGAGCTGGCAATTGTGGTAGATTACCTTCGGTATGTTTTTCGGGAAAGTAATACGACGCTTGTGCAGCAAGATACCGTTGAGACCGTCAATGAAATACATACGCTTTACCTTGAGCTGGGCCTCCAAGTACGCTTAGTTGCACTTGAGGTCTGGAATTTTGAAAACCCAATTATAGCAAATGCCACTGAACAGTCCTTAAGTGAATTTTGTACATGGAAGAGAGCCAACTTTAATGCACGTGTACCACATGATATTGCACATCTCATAATAAAGAATGACGATGAGCCTGACCACACAGGCCGCGACAGCTGGAGCACAGTATGTAATATGAATAGCAACGCTGCAATTGTAGTTCACAGGGAAGACAATTACACATTTCTTGTGATGAAGATGATACATCAGCTAGGTCATATGCTGAATGTACCTGACGATACTGAGAGATACTATTGTCGATGTCGGCACTATGAAAGATGCCTAATGAATGCAACGATCCTGCTCTCACGTCAATTCAGCAACTGCTCTTACACTGCCTTCGTCAAATACACTGCGAAAAAGCCGTGTTTGTACAATCGACCGACGGTAGCGGTCTCCCTCTCCCCGGAGCAGCGCTGTGGGAATGCTCGGATTGAGCAAGGGGAGCAGTGTGACTGTGGCTCCTGGAAAGTGTGTGCCACCGATCCGTGCTGTTTCGCAAACTGCACTCTGAGACGCGGGGCCGTGTGTAGCACTGGGCTCTGTTGCACAGAGTGCAAGTTTGCTCCATCAGGTAAAGTGTGTAGAGCAGGGAATGATGAATGTGATCTTCCCGAGTGGTGCAATGGATCTTCGAATGTGTGCCCAGACGATGTGTATTTGAACAACGGGGCTCCTTGCAGGGGCACTGGCTACTGCTATGAAAACTCGTGTCATACCCGTGATGAGCAGTGTGTGGAAATTTTTGGCAAAGGGACAAAGAATGCAGATGCAATTTGCTACATCGCGGTAAACACCCGAGGTGACCGTTATGGTCACTGTAAGAGGATTGGTACTAACTTTGTACCCTGCACTAAATTAGATAGCCTCTGTGGAAGACTTCAGTGTCAGAATGTGAAAGAAATTCCCCTGCTGGCTGACCATAGTACTATACACTGGTCTCATATCAATGGCGTCACCTGCTGGGGTACGGACTATCATCAGGGGATGGAAATACCGGATGTCGGTAAAGTGAAAGAGGGCACAGAGTGTGGTCCAAACCATATGTGCGTCGAAAATCACTGTGTCCCCGTATCACAGTTGGAAAGCACTTGTTCTCCTAAGAAATGCAACATGAGAGGAGTCTGCAACAACCAACAACACTGCCACTGCTCGGAGGACTGGAGCCCACCCTTGTGCTTGAAAAAAGGCTATGGGGGTAGTGTTGACAGTGGCCCACCCCCTAAAATACAGAAAGTAAGAAAACCGGTACAATCTCCCGGGAAAAATTTTGGCCTGACAATATTTTTGTTGATTCCTGTGTTGCTTTTGTTATGCTGTGCGTTACTTTTGGTTTGGATGGTATGTATAAAAGTGAGAAATGAGGAAAAAGCTGCACCTCCACCTGAGACAGCCGCGCCTCCGCCTGGGGCAGCCGCACCTGCGCCGGGGGCAGCCGCACCTCCGCCTGGGGCAGCCGCACCTCCGCCTGGGGCAGCCGCACCTGCGCCGGGGGCAGCCGCGCCTCCGCCTGGGGCAGCCGCGCCTCCGCCTAAGCCAGGCGCACCTTCGCCGGCGGCAAAAGGAGCCAAACGTCCAGCAGCCAAAAAGTAAAAAAGTTGCCCTGTCATCTAAGACAAATGAGCAAAATGCTCAAACTTTACCTGAGAAAAGTAGTAAAAATTAACCACTGCAGAAAAACAAAATGAATTCTTAAAGTTATTTCCTGTGTGTTAATTTTCAATGCCCTGGAGGTAAAAATGATATTGCATATGTCAGGGACCACTGAAAGAAAATCTGAGATCTATTATATTTCAGGATCATAATCATTAATCAATAGATAAAGGTGATTTTTGGCCTATTCCTACTCTTCATTATTTTAAGCAATCGTAGCGGTTTATTTTTCAAGGAATTACTCTGAGTTTCCTGAGCGAAGACACAGCTCGCGCTGGTGCGGGGTGGTGCTTGCGAGAGGTAATTAGCTGCATCTCAGCGCCAAAGCTCCTTCCCTTCCACTCTGCTTTGTCACACGGGGAAGGGGAAGCTACAAAGAGCTTTTCTTCTTTGCTGGTGCTTTCCCGATCAGTGTCACAAAATGTGGGAGCGAGAGGGAGACTGCAAACTTGAGAGAACCTTCGACAGCTGTTTATGTCAGTGTTGCCTCAGTAAGAGCTTTCACCCCGGAAGCAGCGGCAGCTCTCAGTCTTCCCGGTATTGCTACTGTTAAAAATGTTAGTCAAATTAAATGTAGCAGAACTTATTTGAGGAAAATACCGTTCGTGAATCACCTTCGTGAATCACCAGCACTCAGAATCAAGGGAAGTTGACAGAGCTCCCCCCAGCAATGTGGGCAGTCGGTTTTTATGGACAGACAAAGGAAATGAAGAGCAAAAACAGCTTGATAGCTCACAGATGGGCATTTGCCTTCTATGGACCTACCTGGTCTGATCGGCGGACAGCCCGTGATTAGCTAAAGCTCAGCTGCTAGGATGGCTGGGACTCAGCTGATTTGTTCCAAGAATATACTCTTGGTTTTTTTTTGTTTGTTTGTTTTTTGTTTTTTTTTTTAATTCAAGAACATTCTCTTAAGTTAGTTGCAGTTTGTTTACATACTCAGGTAAGTTGCAGTTTGCTATGTAGGTATTCAAAGTATGGGGGGAGATTTAGGCTAAATTTAACGATTTCCCCCTTTGGTCATCTTCTCAATTTTGAGAGACTCATCCAAACCTTGGGGACTGATGCTGCTCTCTGTCACCATCATAATCTTGCCTGGTCTCAGTATGGAATTCCCAATTCATTATGTGAGGTCAGTTGCCTGTCTCTGCATATTCTCTTTGTGTTTTCTTTATTCTGTTCATAACCGTAGAGAGACCGCTTGACAGATAATGAATGGCCGCACGTGTGCATTTCCATCTTGAGAGGATGTGGTCCGCCAGGGAAACCACTGTGACGGCCAGCAGGAGGAGAATACTAAGTGATCGAAGTAGACTCCTTAACAGGAACCCCAAAATAATCAAACTGACGAAAATCAAATAAATAAATAATGAGCCAGAAGGGGAAACGACTTGTTTTAAACAGGTAGCCTGTCTGATTTCTTCCACCTGAATGTCAGCTGTGTTCATCCAAGTGCTGCAGGAGGGTTTTAGCTGCCACACACACTCCTCCTGTTCAGCCAACCGACAGTCCAAAGCAATCATGTTATCTCACACAGCCTTAGCAAGATGATCTAAAGAAGTTTTCTGGACAACTACACTTTGTGCAGTAGAGTCGGCTATAGTAACTGATGTTTGAGGTAGATTTCTAATCCCAACTTTATTTTCATTTATGTCAAGGCAGGTAAGAAGCATTCTATTAAAAGATGCCCATCTGGAGGAGTTTATGTCTGCTAGCATATTCTTTATTCTAGGGTGCAAATTAAGAGGTATAAACCAATGTTCAATTTCCAATTGCTCATGTAGTGACAGTGGTACCATCAGAATCTCTAATCTATATTGGACACATATGATCCACGTATTGAGACATGGAGCTGCCAATGCATGTGGTTAAATAGTCTTTATATTATTCCATCCTCCACGGATAAAAGTATATCCTGGAGGGGCACAACAGATGGAACTACCTGTGGAATGCCTTGTGTTTTAGGAGTTACCAGTAGGGAAGCCCCAGTAACATGCATCCAAGGCTTCAATATTGAATCATTGCATGTTTGGAGGCTTCCTACAATTAAGGGATTCAGTTACCAATTTGGCTATCAATTGTCAAATGATCTTTCTTTTGGGATTCTTATTCAATTTCTGACAGAATCTAACTGCCAAACCGTCACTGTAGGTTCTGCCTACTGTTGCATCTAAACAAGAAAATGGAGCCCCCAATCTCCTAGCAAAACCTTGTAGAAAGGACTAGATACCACACAAGAAATATCAGTGAAATCTGTTACAGGGTGAACCAGAAGGTCTCTAAGATCATATAACATATATCATGTAGGTTTAACATGATATATCCAACATTAAGTTCCCTGTGGGTGCCACCAACTATGAAATCTTAATTGTTATGTTATCTTGCCATATATAAACAGAAAAGAAACACAGGCGAAAGAGGAAGGGGGATGAAGCTTTCACACAGACATAGATGAGAAGTCCTGATTTGTGTACTTGGGAAAGCTGTGCACGCCTAGGATATCATCTGCTTCTGAAGAGAGACCTTCAGATTTACATAGAGGTCTGCAATGATTGTACATCTCCAAGAATCTGGAGGGGCTCTCTTTAGTTGAGAGATGTGGATCCAAGGCTCAAGGCCCTGAAGTTTTGCTGCAGAGAAGAGCTTGGTATAGTCCCACCCAATAGTTCTTCAGGGCAGTCTCTTTTGGTGTTGTTATCCAAAAGACTCAGTCTCTGTGTTCTAGATTTTAAATGGTCTAGTTGTTATCAGTCAATTGGCCACAAAGGGCTTCCTTTACCTGGTGAAAATAAACTTTCACGGAATGCATTAAAGCCTTGTAATACCGAGTCATCTCAGCATTCGTAAGATTGTTAGACACATGAGGTTCAATTACTGGGGCCATAGGTGTCCTGTAATAACTGTTTCCTAAGGGGTCAATATATGTTTTCTAGTGGATCATTAATTGGTAATACCTTTGGTCAAGGCAATCCATTCAATAGAATTCACTTTGCCTGATGTCATTTTGTGTATAGTACCTTATTTAACTGTTTTGAAACTTCTCCAATGAAAGGAGTACCTCCATTGCTGGAGATTTCTCCACGAATGCCCCATAAGGGAAACCCATTTTCTAATAGCCTTTTGGCTACTGGTGGAACACTGGATTTCTTGCATGGGAAAGCTTCTATACAACCAGAAAACCTGCATCCAAGGTGGCATTTCAATGAAATTCTTCTCGACCTGTGCAAGTGATCCAGAAGATGCCAGGAATCCATCACCAGAGGATTTTATTTTCTTACCAGAATTATGGGTTTTACCACTCCCAAACTGATTAGAAACCCCTTAGAAATTTTATAACAATCACTCTACCATTTTTTTCATAATTTGTATCATTTTATCTATGCCATTGTGAGTCATAGAGTTAATCATGAAAGCATTAAGGACTCAGGAGGAACCAGGTAGTCATCAATGCTCTCCATGGTCCCCACTTAACATTGACTTTCCATTCTTTTCAATACCAGTCTTGTTTCTCCAAATCAAGCATATAGCACTATTTATTGAGTAGTTCATCACAGGGAATTTGACTTAGAACAGTCTTATAAAGTTCATTGAAATTTCATCTCTTACCAATTTTGGTATTGGCTGACTTAGCAGGAAAATGTGCCAAAGTATTTCCTTAATATTTAATTAATTCTTGTTCTGCTTGATTTGGGCTTAGCAGTTTTAGGATTCAATCAGTCTCTTCATTAGGGTTCTGGGAATTCTCACCCAGTACAATGGTATGATCAGATTTCAAGGAAATTCATACAATTTCTGGAACACATGACATATCTATACATATGTAACTCAAAGAATGTTTAGCATTACTTTTGATTTTGCAATGCTTCTCATACAATTTAATATAGCAAATAAGTTCACTTAGTTTAATATCACTTTTTTCACAAAGAGAGGTGTCCTTTTGAGATGTTCCAAAGGCTCATTTAGAAATCTCGAAAGTTATTTTGAGGTCACAAAAAAGACTTAGTTTAAAATTTGATTTTGGTAAGTAAGCCAAAAATATCAAGGGTTTAAAAAACTTGATCAAAGTAGGATTGTAGGTTACTCTGAACAATAGTTATTCTTTTAACCAGAGTTATCATTTAAAGACTTCAAGGCTGGGTGAAGTGGCTCAGGTCTGTAATCCTAACAATTTTGGAGGCTGATGTGGGAGGATTACTTGTGGGCAGGAGTTTGAGACCAGCTTGGGCAACATAGCAAGATGCCATCTAAACAAACGACAGAAAAATGATCTGAGTATGGTGGTGCATGCCTGTAGTCCCAGCTACTCAGTAGGCTGGGGCAGGAGGATTGCTTGAGCCCAGGAGTTTGAGGTCCCACTAAGCAATGATGATACCACCGAACTCTATCCTGGGCAACACAGTAAGACCCCGTATCAAAAAAACAACAGCAACAAAAAAGATTTCAGGGGCAAATACAGAGAGTTACATGGTTGTAAAAAACCTTAGTTCTTTGAATAGAGAGGACTTAGCTGTCTTAAGTGAACAAAAACCTCATAAAGACAACATGAAGCGCAGGAAATTATTAAAAGACAGAATCTTTGTTCCTTAGGTCACTCATCTGAAAGATAAAGAAAAAGCTTTCACAATTTCCTGTTAAGAACAGACTAATACTCCAAGAAAACATTGTTGTTTAAAACAGGTGACCAAATTCTATAATAGTTTTGCATCAGTGTACTTTTAATACTAATACTCTATTTTTAGAAAATTTTATAAATATTTCCTTTCTAATCTTAACCAGCTTAATCACACATAAAATTCTTTTCACAAGATTCGTGTTCCACAAACCACCTACAAACTTTTTTTGTTTATTCAGTTTTTATCCTATACTTTTCCTGTTTTCATTTTAGAACAAGCAGTCATTCTCCTTTAGAATAAATTTGCTTTCTTTTCCCCTTAACAAAACTAAATATCTTCATACTTTATGGCTTTTCTTTATCAAAAACACATCTTACATTCCTTGTACAGTTGCATGTAGAGTTGTTCCCTTTATTATTCCTAGTAATTTCAGTTAGAGATGTTAATTATAATTCTTAATCCAGAGACCTTAAATTCCAGTGAACACTAGGAAGCAGGCAATTGTGAACTTTCTCTCAAACCAGAAATCTGTATATCTGCAAACCTATGAATCATAATTTCTAGAAGCACGTGCTTTCTCATAGTACTGTCAGGTCAGCAGTCTGAAATGTTGGTCCTTGATGTGCTCTTGGCCAGACAGTGACAAGACACACCGAAAACAAGGTAGCACGAAACGAGGTTTGTTGAGGAGAGAAAGACAGAGTTATAGAGCAAGAGCAAGATACAGGTTTACAGAACAGGAGCAAGATACATTCACCAAAGATGACGAAAAGGACCCCTTGTTGTATAAAAGAGTCCTTGGTTATGGTCTGGGGTCTTATTTTATAGTGTCTGGATTGGGCCCTCCTTGTGCTTCAGACATTATCACTGAACCACTTTGATGGACAGTTGGGAGTTATATGACCTGAGTCTGACTGTGCATGGGGATCTCCCATGAGCCTCTCTGAAATCCCATTTGGGGAGAGGAACCCCAATGTAGATTTAAGCTCATGACTTAATAATTAGCCTTAGGTTGTCCTAGGTCACCTTCCAGACCCTATTGTGCCCGTGCCGCTTGCCCTGAGGGCTAGAACACCTCTACATGCTTTGCAATTGGTGTGCTAAGTTCTGATTGGCAGACTCCTAGGGCATCTCCTCCTCCCCCAGACTTAGCAATTGCTCTGGCGGCCCCTTTGTCCCCAGAAGGGGCCAGAGATCCCTGACTGTCTACCTAACAGCACAATTTGTGAAAATGGCATGAAACATGTTTACTAATGATCCCAAATATTAATATCTTTAGTTTCTCAGTAATAAGAAACTGTAAAGGAGGCAATAGACAGCCTACAAAATGGGAGAAAATATTTGTTCTCTACATATCCGATAAAGGGATGATAACAAGAATCTATCTAGAACTTAAAAAAATCAAACAACCCTATCAATAAATGGGCAAAGGAAAAGAACAGAAACTTTTCAAAAGAAGACAGAATAATGGTGAGCAAACATATTTTAAAAATGCTCAACATCTCTAATCATTAGAGAAATGCAAATCAAAACCACAATGAGATATCACTGAGATAACCCCAGTGACACTGGCTTCTATCAAAAAATCCCAAAACGACAAACACTGGCAAGGATATGGAGAGACAGGACCACTCTTACACTGCTTGTGGGGTTGCAAATTAGTGCAACCTCTGTGGAACAGAATTTGGACATTCCTCAAAGAGCTAAAAATAGAAATACCATTCGATCCAGCAATAGCATTATTAGGCATCTACCCAAAAGAGCAATAAAGACATCTGCACCTGAATGTTTATGGCAGCACAATTCACTATTGCAAGGATATGGAAACAACCCAAGTGCCCGTCAATTCATGATTCATGAGTGGATTTTTAAAATTTGGTATATGTTTACAATGGAATATTACTCAATTATAAGAAACGACAGTGAGCTAGCACCTCTTATATTTTCATGGCTAGAGCTTTAGCCCATTATCCGAAGTGAGGTATCACAAGATCAGAAGAATGGGCTCCACATGTACTCGCCATCCAATTGGCACTGTCTGATCAACACTATGGGGCTCACATGGCAGTAATATTCTCCAGGGATTAGGGGGTTTAGCGGGGGCAGGGGGTAAACTCACAACTGATGGACACGGTGAGCATTGTAAAGGGGAAGGGCACACCTCTAATCCTCGTTTGGGTAAGGCAAAGACATAAAATGTAACCAAAATGTTTGTATCCTAACAATATCCTGAAATAAAAATTTAAAAAAAAATGTATCTATCCCTTAGGCTCTTTTGGCTAGGCCTGAGAATTAAATGGTTGCATAGCTATCCCTCAGTCTCAACGTTCCAATGTTGATGATAACACTACTAAAAGCTTCGGGTATAGGAAGTACATCTTTCACATGGGAAGTTTATTTTAATACTTAATGTCCTTTTTTTTAAACAATTATCTTTCGATTACTCATGAAGATGAGGCATTAACCAGCTAGCCCTCATCTTAAGCTATTTTTCTTGCACACAAATTTTGTAATACAGATAACAAACTTATTTACCAGTAAACCAGGGTAGAAAATTTTGTATGTCTGTATTATATTTAATGCCAACAATTCTGAAGATAAGCCTGTTTTAGTCAAAGCAACAATATTCTTATTTACCAAAGTTTACCCAAGATAAATGAACTTGGAAAGTTTTGGGTTGGTTCTCATTTTTCTGAGAGAATATTTAACTTATATGAGCACTTGTTGTCTTGTGTGGCCTTGGTATCAGGGGGGATGCTTGTTTCATACAGTGAGTTTGGCTGTGTTACCTCTTCTTCAATTTCTTGAAAGATTTCAAGAAATGGTTTTAATTCTTTAAATGTTTGGTAGCATTCACCAGTGATGCCAGATGGTCCTGGGTTTTTCTTTGTTGTGAGGTTTTTGATTACTCATTCAATCTCTTTATTTGTTATTGGTATATTCAGACTTTCCATTTCTTCTTGATTCAGTCTTTGTAGGTTGTATGTCCCTTGCACCATATCGATTTATTCTAGGTTATCTGCTTTTTGCTGTATAATTTTTCATAATAGTCTCTTATGGTATTTTTTATTTCTTGGTGCATCCATTGTAATGTCTTCTTTCATTTCTGATTTTATTCCTTTGAGTCTTCTTTTTTATTAGTTAATCTAGTTAAAGACTTGTCAATTTTATCTTTTCAAATAACTGACTCTTAAGTTTCATTGATTACTTCTATTTTTTATTCTTTATTTTCGTGCTCTAATTTTGTTATTTCCATTTGGTGGCTTAATTTTGGCTTACACTACATCCCTATTAGTCCTGCTTCTTCTGCATCCCATGAGTTTTAGAATTTTTGTATTTATTTCTTTTTGGTTCATGATATTTTCTAACTTCTTTATATTTATTTTATTTTATTTCAAAATATTAAGGGGGTACATATGTCTTAGGTTACATACATCACTTTTGTAATGCTTGAGTTCTAGCTGTAAGTGTGCCTGTCACCCAGATGGTGTTCATAGTACCCATTAGGTAGTGTGAACTCCCTCACTCCCCCATCTCTCCTGGCAGATTTCCACAGAGTTTTACTTCCCTCTGTGCATTTGTGTGCTCATTGTTTAGTTCCAATTTAACAGTGAGTACATGTGGTGCTTGTTTTTCCATTCTTGAGTTCCTTCACCTAGGAGAATGGTCTACAGTTCCATCCAGATTGCTGTAAAAGGTATTTTTTTTTTTTTTGAGACAAAGTCTCACTCTGTTGCCAGGGCTAGAGTGCCATGGCGTCAGCCTAGCTCAAAGCAACCTCAAACTCCTGGGCTCAAGTGATCCTCCTGCCTCAGCCTCCCGAGAGGCTGGGAGACCACAGGCCTGCGCGCCGCGCCCGGCCTCAGCTGCTGTGGCCTCAGGTTTGCCCTTCGCACTTGGAGGGCCCAGCCAGCACGGAACCGGCCCACAGACGCGCCCGACGGCGGGGCCCAGACGGCCCCTGTCTCCGCCACACGCTGTGGGAAGGGGTCGGGCACCGTTCCGTGGCTGGTGTCACTCATTTTACGCTAGAATGTGAGTTCATGGGTCCCCCAGGCTTTCGCGGTGTTCCAGCCCTCCCCTCCCTTCCCCGGGCGGCGGCTGCTTCCGCGGGCCGGCAGCGGGGCGCACACCCAGAGGCGAAGGCGCAGCTCCGGGCCCCGCGCAGCCCGCGCCCCTCCTGGGGGCCATGCAGTCGGCTCATTCAGACACCAGGACAGCCAATGTAAATGGTTTCACTGTAGTCGGTTATCTGGTATTCACGCCACAAAATGAACATTTGAATATTTATTGTGAGCATGCAGCGTTTTCCAGAGAACTTACAAAGATCTCTTGCCACAATTATCTTGTTC
>CAUYRT010065995.1:0-19713 GCA_963574885.1 Lepilemur ruficaudatus
TTTTCTTTCTTGTTTACCTGCTTATTATAAAGGATACGACTCATGAACTACCACAGATGGCAGCGGTGTGGTAGGTGGGTAGTGTGGAGTGTCTATGTCCTCTCTGGGTATGCCACCCTCTCAGCATGTCCATGTGTTCACCATTCTGGAAGCTCCTCAATGAGCATTTCTTTCAGGACTCTGAGATGACCCATCTTCTGGCCCAGAAGTTCTGACTACTGCAAATCACTCTCCCCTTCCCCATCCATGGAGCCTGCCCCTTTGCCCACCTGTATGCACATTGGACTGCTTTCCATTGTGCTTTCGTGTCAAATTCTTACTCAACATTCAAGACAAAGCTGGAGTGTCACCTCCTCTGTGACCCTGCTGTGATCACCTCCACCTACAGCAGAGATCAGGGCTGTCGCCTGCAGCCCCTTCTGTCCCAGTGCCCACTGTCTTGTGCTGACATTGTCTGCATTCATGTCTATAGCCTCGTTGAGGAAATGACTGTGGTTTTCATATTCATGACGATAATACCTGGCCCAGGGTAAGTAGTTGGTGAATAAATTAATGCTGCTTTCGGTGCACAGAGTGGCTAGCAATCTGATGATTTTGGACACCACCTTTGAAACTAGGGTGATATGAGTGAAATGCCTAAGACACAAAATTTAAGGAGGTGCTCACTGCCAGGACACTCTTGTTGGACACCCTGAGTTATTGCAAACATCAGACACTTCATCTACAGTCATTGCACAAGACAGTTTTTATTGGCATCTGAGCTTTGAAATTTGAATATTATATTTTTTTGTTCATGTATTTCCAAGAACTGGCGTTATATTATCCAGCATCTTGTCATGTCTGAGTTAGGGGCATCCTTCATTTGCTGGCCCAGGTTTGCTGAGTGCCTGATACATGCTAAGCACTGTGCTGGCTACCAGGGACACAGTGGCAGTGTGATGCACAGGTGTAGTGGGCAGCCCTCTCCTCATTACTATCTCTGTTCTCATGGAACTCCTGTAGGGATGAGGATGGGGTGGGGAGAATACGCACCAAGAATTGTACACAAATGGCTGTAATATGAGATTAAATAAAGCTAAGTTCAGTGAGAATGATGGAGAGAAAATGCTAGGGGGATTTGGAGATGACTTCTAGCTGGGAACATGATCAGACCTTGTGAAGGGGGTGGCATTGATGACTCATACATATCATATCCGATGCTGTTGGTGCCTCACTTAGTTTCCCTTTACTGGGCCCAGCTGCTGAGGTGGTTGGTTTCTAAAGCCAACAGCTACACCCTCCTCTGAAGAATTGCCCTTTGCAAATAAGATCCCCGTCTCCCTAAGATGCCTGGGAGATTACAGCCCCTCCGCATGGGTGGCTCACAGCCAGTGGCTGATCAATGCCTTGTCTCTGCAGGGCAGCTCTGTAACAGCATTCACATGCTAGGGCTCCCCATGGGATCAGGCTGAGACTAGATTTCAGCTGAAGTCACTGCTTGGCTTAACTCTTCCCCCCGCCTCTTCCTCCTCCCTTTCCACTTAGGTTTCTCTCAAGAGCAGTGCAATAAACTCCTTACGTAAAAGTCATCATCTTGGGCTCTGCTTCTAGGGATTCAGGCTTGAGACAAAAAACAGCAAGGACAGCAACAGTAGTACTGCTACTGATAACTTGATATTTGGAGCTTTGCATGTGTTCTATAAAACTTGTGAGTTGTTATCCCCAATTTGCAAACAAGGAAGCTGAAAGTCAAAGACGTTAGAGGTACTTTGTCCAGCTTCACACAGCTGCTAAGCTGGGAGTCAGACCTAGGAAGTCTGGCTTTTGGTTCCGTGATATAAAGAACTCCATGGACTTCCATCTCCGCAGCCCTCCAGGCCTTGGAAGCCATGGCATGAGGCTCTCCTCTTGAGGGTTCAGGACTTTGGGGTGCCCCTGAGTTCTAAGGCAGGGACCTCAGTGGAAAGAGTGGAGGGTGAGGAGTCAGGCAGCCTGGATTTTAGACTTAGACTGTGTCTCAGGAGCAGTCTGATGGTTCCTCCCTGAGCCTCATATTTCTCACCTGCAAAATGGGCCCAACAGCTACTTTACAGTGTTTTATGAGGATGTGTGCTCCTTATCCTTGTGCCTGGCACATGGCAGGCGGTCGTCAGTATGTCACAGTCAGCCTGCATAGGATGCATCAGAGGCAGAGAGGCTGGCCCCATGTGTCCCAGATGTCAGGAGCACTGGGCAGCAGGGACATGAGCTCTGGCCCTAGGGCAGAGGCTTCTCTGAGATGGGCAGAGCTTCCTTTGTTATCCCTGCTGTGAGAAGGGGATGAAGTTTACTTCTCTCTGATCAAAATATAGCTGCCTGCGGTGCACTGCAGTGTGGTGACGTGTGGTAGCTCTATCCTAATACTTGGAAATCCTCAACATGTGGTTTCCCAGGAGGTCCAGGAGGGCTGCTTGAGGGCCAGCAGGTGGGGAGAAAGATGGGCCTCCCCCATCCATGAGGACATCGCCTGGACTTCCACCTCCACCCTTGACTTCCATTACCCCACTTCCACTTACATCCCTTTGGGCAAAACTTAGTTTATATCTACACCTGGCTGCCAGGGAGGCTGGAAAATTGAGATTTTATATTGGAAGAAAGGGTGCAAGTAGCAGCCCCTGCCTTGTGGATAGTCTGGAGCAAAGGTAGTGGTCACAACCCGGAAGTTTTCACGAGCACTCACTGTGTGCCAACCACGTGTATTAAACACCTTTTATTAACATCTTCAGTCACCCTATGAGACGGGCACTATTTACATTCTGCCTATTGTACAGATGAGCTGGCTCAAGGGAAGAGCTTGGATTTGACCCCGGCAGTTCAGCTTTAAAGGCCACATAGCTAACCGCCATGCCATATGGAAGGTTCCAGAATGGATAAACACTGTTTTGATTCATAGATTTGCTACTCACTAACCCCATGGCCTTGAGTAAAGCTATTTTCCCTCCAAAGTCTCAGTGTTTTCATCTGTAAAATGGGTCTGGTATATGTACTTGATGGAGTGGTTGTGTGGATCAAATGAAATAACGACATAGGTTAACTCTTTGTCAACTGAAAAATGCTAGAAGTAAGATTCACTGTGATTTATTTTAATGATTGTGGGACTTGGGCTTCCAGTGGCGGTGGAGAGACAGAAGCTGTGATTACTTGACCGCCAAAGTCCAAAAGACAGGGTTGTATGCATGAAACGCCATTTTTAGGGGATCCTCCAGTCACAGCCCACATCCCCCATTCTTTCCCAGCCTCCTGTTCCTGTGAGGGTACAACCTTGCCTGTAGGGTCACTTTGCCTTTCTGTGCTACTCAGCCGGAACACTATGGCAAATGGGAGCAGTAGAAAGAAAAAAGAAGGGGATGGAAGTTTGCTACTTCACTAGCAAGAGCTGAATCCTGGAAGGAGATTAGGGAGAACTTTCCACTCAATCTTGCTGCATTACTGTCGGCCGCTTCTCTTAGAAATGGCAAAAAAAACATTTGCTACTCTTTGTCCATAACAGACACGAGTCTCAAGCCAGCGCTAGACGAAGTGGGTGTCTGCACAGCGTGGTGCACAAGCGTCTTTGAGTCCAGTGCCCGGCGTACAGCGGGGGCTCAAGGACTAATTGCAGCGAGTGAGCAAGCAGCGTTTGGCTCGTGTGGCCAAAAGGTTTCTCCACTGCGGCTGCTAAAGCGGTTCTGCACGGAGCCGTCTCCGCAAACTGGGTCAGCAGGTCAATCGGGCCTTTTATATGCCAACCAAGCTGCCCGTATTTACGCTTAGGGTCAGATCTAGGGCAGACAAAAATGCAGGCAAAAGAAATCCATTTAGAACTTTTCCGTGCTGATGCTGACTACACGGAAGAGCTGTTCATTATTTATAGACCACACAATTGTGTTTTGTACAGTAACCTTATTTGGGCATATAAATAAGCAAAGGATAAGAGAGGAGAATGAAGAGGCGCTGATTTTTTTTTCCTCTCAAATGAAAGGTAGATGAAGCGATTTTATATGTGAGGTTCCCCGGCTGGCAAATTACCCAGACAGCGGGAATTAGAATAGATTTAATCCTCTAATCCATACTAATGGGGGCATTAAAAACACTGTTTATTAAATTTATCTTTTTGACATTTTTAATATATTCCATTGCAGCCTTGCAGCGTAAGTGCTGAATAATGACAATATTTAGCATTTATTAAATGTTTATTATGATTATGCCAGAGACTGTGCTAAGCGACACATGTTATCTCATTCAGTCCTCACCACAAAAGCATGAAAAGGCATCTATTTCAACACCCATTTTACAGATGAGAAACTTGAGACACAGAGAAGTGCTCTCTGCGCCAAAGCTCATTTAGCTGATGAGTAGAGAAGTTGGGGATGGAAGCCAAGTGTCCCCTCGAGTTCACACACTTGATGGTCACACTCTATTGCACGATGGGCATACCTGCAGCTCTGTGGCAGGAATCCCTCTCTGTTCTGGCAGTGACAGGTGAGAGAAGCAAAGGGAGCTAGTCCTCGGTGGGTACACACTGCATGCAGAGCACAGGGCTAGGCCTTTTGCTTACTAATCTCATTTTGGGTGCAGAATAAATACTCAGTGTGTCGATCCACTTCTGGGCATTGCCAGAACCTTCTCTCTAAATCGAGAGAGAATCTTGAATTTTCTTAAACTTGCACTTTAAAATTATATGGCAGTTTTCCTGACACCTAGTCTCAGGGGGTACCAGGGAGTGAGTTGGTTCATTCATTCATTTACATCAGCAATAATTTTTTAAGCACCAACTATGTTCTAGGTGCTAGAGCTTTATCAGTGAACAAGACAGACTTCTCCCCTCAGAGAGATTACATCAGAGGATGAGGAGACAGAGAATAAATCATAAGCATAGCAAATAAATAAATTATGTGTTGGTAAGTGATACAGAAAAAAAATGAAGGTTAAGGGAATTGGAATTGCTGGTGGTGAAGGCACCTTAGTATAGGTCTCTCTGAATATAGTTAAGCCATATTTGAAGGAGGTGATGGGATCAATCTCAGCCATGGCTGGGGAAATGCATTTCCTTGCGGGTGCAGCAGCCAGTCAAACCATCTAAGAACGGAGCTTACCTGGAGGGTTTGAGGAGCAGCAGGTTTCAGCTCCAGCTGGCTGGGGCAGAGTGAGCAAGTCAGAGAGACGTTGCGGGCCAGGCTGTTGTGTAGGGCCTTCTAGACATTCTAAGAACTTTGGCTTATACTCTGAGTGAAACAGAAAGAAATTAGAGGGTTTTGAAAAATGGAGTGACATTATATGCTTTCAATGAGCAATTACTATTTGCTAGTGTTGGGAATATCACGATAAAGAAACACTCCCTTAGTAAGTCATGGTTTTGCTGGGAGAGGCCACACAGTACAGCATGAAAAGTGCTGTCACAGAGGTGAGCAGCTACTGAAACCCAGTGTGGTCGCCAATCCCGGACGGCGCCCATGAGCCTTGCTTTCTTGTGTGTGCACCCTTTTGTAATCATTCCTCTCTCATACCGTAAAGTGTGTAGCAAATAGGTTATTACAGAAATAAAGGCACGTGACTTGCAAAGGAAGATCATACAAGACTTTGCAGCTTCTACATTTTTTTTTCTTGGATCACTTTCTCTGGGGAAGCCAGCGCCCTGTTCTGAGGACACTCAAGCAGCCCTGTAGAAAGTTCCATGTGATGAGGAACTGACACTTCCTACCAATGGCCAGCACAAATTTGCTTATGATGTGGGCGAACCATCCTCGAAGCAGATCCCATTGCCTCCGCCAAGCCTTCAGATGACTGCAATCTCATGAGAGACCTCAAGTTGGAACCATCCAGGCAAACTTCTCTCAAATTTCTACCTATAGCAACTGTGAGATAATTAACATTTATGGTTGTTTCAAGTCATTAAAGTTTTGAGTTAATTTGTTATGCAGCAATGGAGAACCAAAACTCTTCAAATAGCAACCCAGTCTGGGAAAGATGGATTTGGTAATCAGGAAAGGCTTCCTGGAGGAGGTGATAACTGAGCTATGTCCCAGTTGTCTCATATAATGAGGAGTCCTGAGAAGGAATTAACAAGGCAGAGAAAGAGCCTTGGTGAGGCAGGGCTTTTCAGGCAGGAGGAACAATATGTACGAGGGCTTGGAGACTGCTCAGTTAGAGATGGAAAACTCAGAAGCCTTACCAGGGCCAGGCAAGTAGTGCAAGTGAGTGAAACAGAGGGTGAATGGGTATGGCGTGCTGCCAGTCAGGGCTAAGGTCAGGGAGAAGTGTGCCAGAATGCAGGCCCAAATTTGCCAGATCTTTCACTTTGTCAAGAAAAACCAGAATTATATTTTAATATAAAATCTCCTAATTTTGCAAAGGCAGCCAATCCAAACCTCTTAGTGGTCAAATTGCTCCCTTGTTCAGGAACTGCTATGAGTCGGCTGATGGAGACTTCAGTTAACCACAAACCTTTGTCCTTTGCCTCCTGGGTAGTCTGAGTCCCCTGTGACTGCCGCAATGATTAACTGCCTCAGTGGTTTTCTAAGTGATGGCACATACTAGCCTGGCTGGGCTGAGCTTCATCGAGGGAAAGAAGTCAGTGTTAATCCACATGCAGAACTCCAAAGCACCTCAGCAAAACCCTCTGTAGCCTAATACAGTTATGGTGAAGGTGTCAAAGCAAAATTGCAGAACATAAAGTAGTTAACAGCGTGGATGGTGAGCTCTGTGTACCTTTCTGAAGCCATAATGCCCACAGAGAGCATCCAGGGTTGGCCACCTATTGTGACTTTTCAAGACACTGGTATGTGGCTGTGGGAATGTCCATATTTTAGAAAGAGAGGCCAGCAAGTTTTTGAAACCCTTACTATGTGACAAGCATGGAGCTGTGCACAAAGAAGCTCAGTTAATCCTCAGAGTAGCCCTGGGAGATGGGTACTATCATTATTCCCATTTTACAGGTGAGGAAGCTGAGTCCCAGGGAAGTTTACTGACTTGCCCAAGGTCTTGCAGCCAGTCACAGGCAGGGCAGGGATCTCTCCTGGGACTATTATTTTTAATAAAAGGCCATGTTTTTACCTTCTTTTCTGTGATTTCCTCCCTGGTGTCAAAAGAGAAAGCTGTGAGGCGTCTTGAGTTTTACTTGAGTGGACTCCAGTGGTGACAATCCGATTGGGAGGGGGACAGGCTATGGCACTCGTGAAGCAGTGCTTGTAGAGCAAGTGCAGTTTTTAGAATGAAGTGCTTACCTTTCTTCTTCCCCACCCTAAGTAACCCCTTGGTGATGCCATCGAGAGGGACCTAGTTACGAAAAGAATTTCAAGGACTACTCACATGTCAGCTTTAGTCACATAGCTTGTACCAAGCTTGCGAGTTATAATCAAGTGGGTCAGATGTGTTCTTTCCCTGTTGGACCATGCACCTGGATTTGTGGTGGGAAGTGGCACAAAGTAGGGGAAACGCCATAGGCTTTGGAGCCTGGGTTTCAACCCTGATTCAGTCACTCATTAGCCATGTGACCTTGGACACTTTGTATAACCTGTATGAACTCCAGACTCCTCTTCTGGTACCTGAGGTCAAGAAGACGTAACTTACAGCGTCCCCAGGACTCTGCACAGAGCTTGGGACATGGAAGCCTGGCACACAGGAGGCACTCACCAAAGCCTCATTGAATGAATGAATGAAAGAATAAATGAATGAATGAGTGAAGGGTTCAGAAAGGCTCTGTGTGACCTGAGGTGTTCCCGGAGGTTTCACATGTGGGAAAGAGGAGGGGGAGAATTGCAGGCACGGAAATGACAATGACAGTGGCGTGGTAGCAAGAATTCCGGGCTTAGCGGACAGGGAAAGGCCAGGCTGGCTGCTTGCAGAGGAGAGGATGGTCCGGGGGCCCTGCTCTGCCTTCCCCATCCTGATTAAACATCCTCGGAGACCAACAGTGTGCTAGGTGCTGACACTAACAGTTCCTTTAACAGGCCCTTTCATCTCCCATCTCAAAGTGCTTTGCAAGTGTTAATTAAATCTCCAAACTCCTCGTGAGGTAAATATTATTTATCTACCTTTTGTAGATGAAGAAATTCAGGCACAAAGAGAAGTGATTTTCCCAGGGCAATGCCTTGATGGGCGCCCATTCCCACCCTGGCTCCAGAATTGCCAAAACACGTCTTCAGGAAAAGCAGGGGGAGAAAAAATTAGATCCCTTTGCCATCCCCCCTCCTATACCCTCATATGTATGAGAAACAGAAATTAGGACAAGAAAAGTAAAAGTCATCATATGATATTTCTTGGGATTTTTTTTAGGTCCTCCCAATACATTCTCAAACCTACCCCTCCCTTCAAGGTTTTCTAGGACTTGCGGGTCATGTGGGCGGGAAAATTGTTCAGCTGTTTTTCATAGACACATGCAGGTTTAAAAATCTGTGCTTCACACTTCTCATCTGTAATGTAGGAGCCCACCTTCACTGGTGTCGTGAGGATTCCATGAGTGAGTCCACACCAAAGCACTCGGCTCAGGGCCAGCACTTGGTAAGAGGGTTGCAATGACGATTGTAGCGGAGCCAGCAGGTGCCCACCCTCGTCTTCCAAGTTGCTCCTGGACATTTTCTCTTGAGTGTCCTCCTATCACCTTGATTCATTTATTTGACCAAACTTTGTCCTCCTCCAGGCACCCAAAAGTTTTGGGATACAACAATGCACACGGCAGGAAAGGGCTTTGTTCTCTGGTTCCAGTTAAGGAGTTAGGCATAAAAAAAAATACAGTAATGTAATATTCTTGCTGAGGTGAGCACTAAAACAGAGGTCCATGATGGTCTGAGAGAACTGAGAAAAGGGGTTCCTCTAAGTCAGTGAGGCCAGCGAGGGCTCCTTGGGCAGAGAGATGCTCTCGCTGGGATCTGAGGAATGGTGGGAGGTAGGTGGGTGAAGAGGAGAGGGAAGAGGATACCAGACAGAGGGCACAGCGTGTGCAGACACCCCACAAACTAAAGGGATGTAAGATGGCTCATTCAGCAACAGTTGCCAAGTGCCCTGTTTGGAAAGGATGTCAGGCAGCAGGAGGAGGGAGAGGCTGAGATGAGAAGCAAGCCCTGGAGGAGCAGCGGTTGGGTGGTATGAAATCAGCACTCACACTGAGTCCAGTTTGCTCAGGAACATGGAGAAAGCTGGAATTGTTCAGAGGCCTGGGGAAGTGGAGGCAGGTACCCAGAGATGGCCTGGGACCTGGGATTTCTTTTATTCATTTGTCAGTGAGAATTACTGAGCATCTACAAGGTGCCTGGCAGCAGGTTATGCCCTGTGGTAAAGTAGGCACCAGGAGGCGGTCCCTGCCTTAGAAGCAGCCATGGTGGAACCTGGGAGACGAAGGTGCAGATGTCGCTTGTGTCTTGGGAGTGCAGCAGAGGCGTCAGGTAGCTCTGCGAATGCTGGTACAATCGAATAGTTAAGACTTAATGATATTTAACTAGCTAAAAACTAACACCTTCTATTATAGTTTCGTGCTTAATAGTTTAGGAGGCATAGGCATTAGCTCGTCGGATATAGCAGCTCGGCAAGGAAGTGGAATAGGATAATTACCCACATTTTTCTTTATTTCCCTTAATTTTTTATTTTTTAAATTTAAAAATAGCATTTTTACTATGATATTGTATTTTTAAGCATCTTTGCTCGTATTAATTTTTTTTACAAGGGCATAATATTTATTACCCACATTTTTAAGACAATGAGATCGAAGGTTAGGAAAGATAAATGCTTTGATTTTCATAAACTGTAAAGCTAATTGTTGCTAAGACATTGGAGGACTTCAGTTTGGGGTCCATCCCTTTTGGTTTTGGTTCTTGAGAATTGTTTTCCCTGAATCTCCATCCTTGTTGGGGTTTCTGAACGTTCACGGCTGAAGGTCAGGTTTGGATGCACACAGCTGACCCTCCACAGCGGCTGGTGGCCACCTGCAGCAGATGGCGGTCACCTCCATCCCCGCTCACGAACTGGAGAGTGACAAAGCTGCATTTCTTTGCAGAACGTACTCTAAGTATGATGAGCATACAATAGATCATCCAATTTGGGACTCTTCTGAGAGGAAGGGGTGTGTGATTCATAATCACCTTAGGACAATAGGCTTACATGGAGGCCGGCCCTGGCCAACGGGGACATATGGTCGCCCTACCTGTGAGTCATCCTTCTCACTCACTGAATTCTTCCTTCAGTCCTCACTTCTTTCTGAATCATTTACTCATCCAGTTATCGGACAATCATTTATCAGGGCCCTCTGTTCCGGGTGTCAGCTGCCAGCCATGCACAATCCAGGACTCCCGACCTGAGAAGCACTGGGCAAACACTGACCAACTCTCCTGCACAAGCGGGCAGAAAGCCTCTAGAAGCTTTCGTTTGACGTCTTCTCACTTGTTAATGAGTAATCAGAGGAAACGTTCCTGGAGGGCGGAGAGCATGTCTCCTCTGTCTTCCACAGCACATGCAGGTACAGGGGGGTCTTCAGGAAACTGTCTGAAAACAGCACCAGGCGGGGCCTTCCAAGTGTGAGGCAAGCCCATCCCTCCCAGAACATAGCAGCGCTCAGCTAAGGATTCCATGTGGGCTCCCACCTCGGATGCATTTTCCTCTTCCCTCTCTCTGTTTCTCAGGTCTTGTAACACTCATCAGTTTAGTAATTAATTATTTGTGAACATTGGTTTAATGCTTGTCAGACAAGGAGGTGGGTTGTCCCTGGTGCCTAGCAGGGGCCCTGGCTCGTGGAAGCCTCCAATAAATATTTGCTTGCTGACTAATAGACTTAAGGCCCAAGGCAACAGACGGTCTCTGGTGAGAACCCTGAAGAAATGAGCTTCCCGGGAGAATGATGGAGTGCGGGCAGGGCCAGAGAGCGGCTTACAGGTCTAGGGAGGATGGATAGAAAGTACTTATTTGAGGGGGATTTGCAAAAGGACAGTCTGGCTAAGGTGAAGAAATACTGTTTCTGTGCTTTGATATCCTTCTTGAGTCCTTGGGAGGGGGCCGTGGCTCTGCCTGCCCAGCCTTTCTGCTGTCCGTCCTATCCAGCAGTGGGTCTTGGCCTGACACCCAGCTGAACGGAGAAATGGAACAAGGAGTAGAATTTCCAGCCTGGACTGCAATGCGGCCCCATTTCCAGGATTCCAGATGTCCCAGTGCAAATGCCAGAGGTGCAGAGCTCAGCCCAGCTGGCACGAGGCAGTGTTGCTGTCACACTCTCTCATCTGGCAATTCCAAGCATGGTATTTCCCCACCTTTTCCACTCTGGGGTAGGTGTTGGTTGCTAAATGTGCTGCAGGACTGCACCTGCTCGCGGCCTGCACGGGGCTCATGTGGGGGAGGCCATGGTGGAGAGATGGGGAGGGGCTGGGCCCCCTGGGGCCAGAGAAGGAGAGGGGCCAAGACTACAGTGACGGTCTGGCAGCTGGTGGGTGTCCAACAGCCCATTTCAGGGGCTGCACCTCCTATGACTCTCAACCTCAAGTTCGCATGCAGCCCAATTGCCCATGTTCAAATCTAGTCGCCACCTCGTGCTGGCCAGGTGGCCCATGGCAATTTATTTAATCTTCATTTTTCAGTTTCCTCTTCTGCAGGGTTCTTATGGTAAATAAAGGGTATGTAAAGCCCTCAAAGCAGTTCCTGAAATAAACTGCTTTACCTAAAAGCAAAACAAACAAACAAAAGCTGCCCTCACACCATTCTATGTTCATACATGTGCTATGCTCTTGTTCACTTTTACCCTTGTCTATCTCCAGTTCCCACCCACCTTAACCCTACCTCTCCTAGGCATAGCCTAATAACGTCATTCATTCATTCATTCAACAAACCTTTTTTAGTACTTACAACTTGCCAGAAGTTGGTCAGAGTACGCTATAACAAACAGGCAAAGTCTCTGCATTTAAGAAGCCTACAACCTAATAAGGTGGATAAAATAAGAAGATAAATAAGTTAAATGAAATAGAAAATAATAAATTCCCTGACAGAGGTAGAGATAAATAAAGGGGTTACTGCTTTTATCTGGAGAGAGCTTGGAAGGCTCTCTGCAAGAGATGCCATTCAAACTGGATCAGAAAAGATGGGTAATGTAACAATATAATAATAGTTATTACTACGTAACATTAATAATAGTTCCCATTTTTTGAACATTTGCTATGTGGCTTGTACTACGTGCTCTTCACGGATTATCTCTTTGCAACAAGTACTAGGAAGTAGGTGCTGTCATTATCCTCCATCCCCCACTTTACAGATGGGAAACTGAGACTTTAAACAGATACCTCACTCATCTCAGGCTTATAGCTAGTAAGTGAGGAATCAGGATATGATCCCAGGCTGCCTGGATCTGGGGCCTGTGCACCATCGAGCCCCTCTGAGAAAGCACTGGGCTCCTCATGTTGGAAGCTTCCCCTGCTGAGACACTGGGACTCCTCATCCCAAAGCTGCTGAGTCCTTAGAATGTGTCTGGCATGGTGCTTTGTATGGACCCTGTTTATAGCAACTATCCTAATCCTAGCTGGTCCTCAGTAAATACTCAGTTAATTAAATAGCAATGGGCAATGTTCACCAATACATGAGTGGATTAAGAAAATGTGGTATATGTATACCATGGAGTACTACTCAGCTATAAGAAACAATGGTGATATAGCACCTCTTGTATTATCCTGGATAGAGCTGGAGCCCATTCTACTAAGTGAAGTATCGCAAGAATGGAAAAACAAGCACCATATGTGCTTGGTACTAAAAGATCATCAAATTGGTACTAACAGATCAACACTTATGTGCACATATGGAAGTAATATTCACCTGGTGTCAGGCAGTTGGGAGGGCAGAGGAGGGGATGGGTATATTCACACCTAATGGGTGCGGTGTGCACCTTCTGGGGGCACAGTTGCAGCTCTGACCTGGGTGATGCAAAAACAATATATATAACCTAAACATTTGTACCCTCTTAATATTCTGAAATAAAGAATAAATAAATAAAAAAATAGCAATGGGCAATGTTTAGGAAGTGCTTTCCAGATGCTAAGCATGACACTAACAGCTTTATGTGTGTTTATCCATTTATCCCTCACAACCACATCATAGGGAGTGCACATTGACCCTATTTCACAGATGAGGAAATGGAGGCACAGAGAGGTTAAAGTATTTGCCCGAGACCATATAGCTAGGGAGTGGAAGTCCTGGAGAGGAGGAATCCCAGGTCTTCCAACCCTGTAAGCCTTGCACCTTTCTGCTGGGTGAGGTGATGCAGCTAGGGTGTGGGTACCCCCAGATGGCCAAGCAATCTTGAAGCTACTCATTTGTTGCATTTCAGGGGTTGGTGTGGAGACCTGGGATGCCCTTTCATGGATTTGAAAAACACTTGGCTACCTGGTTCTTGAAAGGATTTAGGAAGTATCCATTTGCTGCTGTTGACTCAGGGAATCAGGCTGCTGACGCCGAGGACTCCCGAAGCTCGCATGTGTCTACACATACATATGGGAGACAGGCTTACAGAGATGCTCTATAGACCAGAGACCCCAGGTTTACAGAAGACCCCTGTGTAAACTCCCCCTTGCCCTTCATCCCCTCCCTGCATACTTCTAGGCTGTAGGCTGCTCTGAGGGCCAGGGCCAGATTATATCTACCTTTGCACGCTGCTGAGCCCTCCAAGCTCCTGGAGTGGTGCTCTGCACATAGCAGGTGCTGCAAACACATTAATAACATTAAAAATACAGAGTCTTCAAAACATAATGTAGCTTCCATGTACATCCTCTTGTGGTTTGTGGCCTGGATGCTCCGCTCCCTGGTTATGTGACCTTGGCTATTTACTTTCCTCTCTGGACCTCAATTTCCTTATCAGTGAAGTGGGTTAATAACATCACTTACTACTGTGAGGATTAAATGAGATGATATTTCATTTAGAACAGTGCTTGGCACATGGAAACTATTCTGTGAATATTAACTCATCCTAATATTATTAACACAGTGAATATCTTCAAAACATTTGCTGCGTATAGTGGGAGTTCTGGAGGCAAAGAGACCTGGATTTGAATCCTGACTCCTTTACCATGTTCTGGGTGAGTTACTGCTACTCTGTATGCCTTGATTCCACGTCTGTAAAGTGGGTGCTGGAGATGTGCAAGTAAAGCCTTAGTTCAGGGCAGACACGGGGTAAGCATTCAGAGAACGTGGGGGCCTTAACGATGTCACAGCATGATCCCAATTTTGCACATGAGAAGCAGAGACCACAAAGAGACTTGGTGTTTAGTTTCAGGGCTTCATACTCTGAGACAGCAAGGCTTCCTTACTATCTTGAACTGCCCAAAAATAAATTGTAAAAGGAATCTGCAGTGGATCATCCTTTCCTTTCACCCTGTCCCATCCTGAATCCTCTCTGCTCCCTGGAAAGGGGGCTTCTGTCCTCTTCCAGGCTGCTGTGGCTTGCAGACATTTGGGTGCTGCGAAGGCTTCCCTGTCTGAATTGCAAAGCATCACCCTTCTCCATTCTCCAGCGAAGGTTCCAGGCTGCACTGAGCCTCCAGTCATTAGCCTCTCATTTTAGGACTGGTCTCCACTGTCCTTTTGTGGTTTCTATCCAGGCGTCCCTTTCTGAAAAACAGAAGCCCAGGAGGAAAGGTAGACCCAGGATGCTTCACTTTTATTCCTGTGGTGGCAATGCCTGGTGCAAGAAAACCCAGGCCAAGGGCACAAAAAAATGCCTTCTCCCTCTCTTGTTCCTCCTGCTTTCTGTAAGTCACCCCCGCGGCAGAGCCCAGCCCTGGACCATTGGCACCACTAGTCTCGGCACTTTATGAGGGTGACAGCCCTGCGCAGGCGAGTGGCGCCCCTCCCCTGGTTTGAATAAAAAACCACAAGCCATAATACACATAAAATCCTAATGTGCCTTCAAAATTACCTCATCTTTTATTTAGAGGTTATTCCGCCCTTGTCTTCCTTTATCGCTCTTTATATGACTGAAGTGGGTGAGCAGCACCAAATGAGGCCATCTCGGTCGCTGAGCGGAGGGAGTGTTTATGGCCCAACTTTGGCGCGGCAGCAAGGCCCCCGGAGTGCCTTCGCTGCAGCCCTCCTCCCTCCCCAAAGCCTGCGTGTTCCATTTGGAGGCTGCTGCTTCCCGACTAGGTCTGTTTTTCTATTTTTTTTTCCCTTCCAAACGTGAATTTTATTGTATTTCTAAGGGAAAGGGAGGTGCCTTTCCGAGAAGCTGCGATTTTTTAGTGGGCTGCAAATGGCTGGCGGAGGCTGGGGCTCCGACACTCCCCGGGCCAAAGCTTAGGGCAGGCATTTCCAGCAGAGGTCCTTGTTCTCTGAGCTCAGGATCCTTGACATTTAAAGGCCAGGAGGAGCCGTGATTTATTCTTAGACTCAATTTGGAGAAAGGGGTGGGAGCATGGAGAGAGCGCTCTTCGCAGGCTGCAGCAGTGGTTCTCAGACTTCAGTGCCTGTGTGTGCGAGAATCCCCTGGAGGGCTCCAGAAAGGCAATGCTGGGCTCCACCCACAAAGCTCCTGCTTCTGTAGGTCTGGGGAGGAACCTGAGATGTTATATTTCTAAGCAATTCCCAGCGGATGCTGAGGCTCTGGTCCAGGGACTACACTGAGAAGCTCTGGGCTAGAGGAATCAGTGAATTAAGGTGAGCTTGTGTGAGTGTGTGTGTGTGTGTGTGTGTGTGTGTGTGTGAGAGAGAGAGAGAGAGAGAGAGAGAGAGAGGAAGAGAAAGGTACTCACATATCCACACACTCACATGAGTAATGACTTTACCTTCCAAAGGAAAGTTTTCAACCCAGGGTGAAGAGGTGCTTCAATTATAGCAAATTGGATTCCAGATTTTAGCACTGGGAGACCCCACAATGTATGGTGAATGTGGCTCAGTTTCCTTGTACAGAGATTTCAAAGGGCTGTCATCAGTCTTTGGAAATGCATTTAGTTTAGCTTGGTCCTGCTGGGAAGCAGACTAGGTCCTTTCTATTTCACAAGTCTTTGAAATTAAAAAGATCTCCAAGGACACAGCAGCCACTTCCCTTTAAGCAGTGTAGCATGGTGATTATGGGCCCAGAGTGTGGGGTCAGAGCAATGGCAGTTCATCTTAGTGCTCTCTTGGGCAAGTTAGAAAATCTCTCTGAGCCTCAGTTTCTTCAGCTGTAGAATGGAATAAAATTAGAACCAACCTTAGAGGGTATCATAAGGATTAAATGGAATAAGGAATGTAAAATGTCTTAGCATAGTGCTTGGGACATTGTTAGCCTAACAAAATATGACTGTTATTAGTGTAAGCATGTGCGCCTCCCTTCTGAACATCTTTGAGTTAGTGCTTCCTTAGAGTCGATGAGTATCTGTTGAATATTTACTATGTACCAAGCTCTTTTGTACTCATTATCCTACATAATCATCAGAATTCATTGCAACAAGTGCACCATCCTATTCCATTGATGAGAAAAGTGCTCCACAGCAGGGTTAAGAGATCTACCCAGATTATTTAGAAGTCACAAAGCTTACAAGTGGTGCAACTGAGATCAAACCTAGTCTGACTGGTTCTCTTCCCTCCACAACTCAGATAGAGCTAGCATTTGCTCCTGCCTCTGCCACTGGGGAGCTGTGCGATGTTAGGCAACATGCTTACCCTCTCTGGTCCTCATCATGTACGAAGCGAAAGGATTGGATTATTCATGGTGAAGCAGAAAGTTCTTTGCAGGATCTCCAATAATAACAGCTAGGGGTCTGGCAAGTATTTTGCAAATATTGTTACTGGACCTAATCAGGTTTCACTCAAGTCATCATTAATTCAATGATTTAACAAGTATCTACTGAGATCCTCTGTATCCAGAACTATTTTAATTACTGAAGATAGTGCAGTAAATAAAACAGCAAAGTCACTTTCGTGTCTGAGTTTACATTCTACTTGGAGGGTTTGGTGGTAGAGGTGGTGACTATAAACATTTAAGCATGTAACAAAAAATAAGCAAATCTTCCAGGAAGAGGCAATCTCAGGTGCAAAGTTGATGGGTTGAAGGCATGCTTAGAATGTCCTGGGAACATCCAGCTGGCCCACATGCCTGGAGCGGAGTGAACAAGTGGGAGGGTGGTGGTGGGACAGGATGGGTAGGGCCTTGTGGGTCATGGCTCCGACTTTGGCCTTTACTGTTAAAGGGGAAGTTACTTGTCCTGGTGAAGGTTCACCCAGAAGCATATCTTGAGACAGGATTTGGGTGCAAAGTGATTTCAGGAAACACCAGAAGAGGAGTGGAGAAGTGGGACAAGAAAGAAAAAGAAAAAGAAAGCAATAAAGGGGTATGGTCAAGCTGGTTACCACTGTAAGCAACTGGAGCTCTGTCCTGCTGGGGACCTCCAGGACACAGTGTGAACAATGCCTTCAAGTTATCACCACCCGGGGCTGCAGAACCTGGGGAATTGATCCACCAGCTCCCAACAATGGGTGGTGGAGGGCCATGTCCAGGGTCATTTGCCATCTGTCATGTTCTACTTATTCTGGTCTTGGCTATGTGTGCTTTCCCAGACAGAGAAAGGGCTCTGAGGCAGAGAGTTCCAGAGACTTTATGGCTTGCACAGGTGAATGCAGAAAGGGTATGGTCGGGGCGCCAATGTCTCTATGATGTCATTTGGGGGTTCTCAGCAAAGGAATGATGCGATCAGATGTAGTATATTTAAATGGGACACTCTAGATGGTGTGTCGAGAATAGATTGGTGGGCAAGGGAAGAAGCAGGGGGAACGGCTGGATTATCATAATTCGTATAATGGATCGGGTGGGTGGTGGTGGAGGTAGTATGTTTAGCTTACGTTTTGAACAGATTCTGTAATCTGTTCAAAATCAATCAAAACTTATAGTTTTTAAACATAAATGACTATGTTCACCACAATGCTAGATGAATTCTTAATTTCTTTTCATCTTCTTACATGCTTCGAGTTGCAGACTTGAATTCAACACCTAAATATAATTCGAACGGCATGCAAATTAGCTTATTTGTGCATTGACTCCAGAAAATGCTGTTAGTCTTACTTTTTTAGGGGTAAACATCAAATGTTTCCAACAGTGAGACTTAAACAACATGCTAAGATTGCATCTTCAGAAGATTAAGAACATAAAGAAACATCTTGAATCTAAAAATAGTTAAGTTTTGGTTATCTGAATAATGAGTTTAGGGATCTATGACAATTCAGTAGTTATTTGTGAATGTGATTGGCTTCAGGGACATAATACCAACCAGTAGGCATATAATAAACATTTGTGGAACTGAATTGAATCTGCTTATAAAAAAACCCACAGTATTTCAGTCCTTAGTTGTGGAGAGGTTACCAATGATGCCTATTGTTGTGTGCAGATTTCCTTGTGCTATGAGTAGCTAACATTTTCTGCATGCCTCCTGAGAGCCAGGAACCTTGCAAGCAGTATTTACATTGAGTCCTATGGTAGCTAGTCTCCAAGATGGGCCCTGGTGACCCTGCCTCTCTGGTATTCACACCTTTGTGCAGTCCCCTCTGACATTGTACCAGGGTGGGTCTAGGTGGTAGAACTTTGTCACTTTTGAGATTAAAAGGCTCTGCAGCTTCTGTCTTGTTTCCTCTTTTTCACTCTGGGATCATTCACTGCAGGAAGCCAGCTGCTGTGCCTTGAGCAGCCCCAGGGTGAATGAGCTTGGAAGCAGATCCTACAGGACGCCGCAGCCTTAGGATGACTGTAGCCTCAAAGGAAAACTCGACTGAGAACTCATGAGGGACCCAGGGCCAGACCACCATGCTTGGATCCCTCATCTTTGGAACATTTGTCAGACAAAAGACGCTAGTTTTAAACTGTTAAGTCTGGGGGTAATTTGTTATACAGCAAAGATAACTAATATAATTCCCATAATCGTTCTTTGGAAGTGGATATTGTTTTCCTCTATTTTTTAGTTAAGGAAACCAAAGTTCACAGGGTTAAGTGTGGAGGGACCATCTAATTTATTGTGTGCACTGGGCCACTTTGAACATGAAAGGGGTGTTCTTATTCATGACACTCGAACAGCAGGAATAAACTATGACAGAACATGAGTCTCTGGCAAGGCAGGAGGAACCGTCACTTTACTGAAGTGACTTAACTGGGGTCTCTGGCCACCAAAGCCAGGACCGACTTGAGATGTGTTAGTTTCCAAAGTCTTTGCTTTCCATTGTCTCAAGCTGCCTCCCTGGCTCCTTCCTAAGCACGTACTCAGGAGTCGTGGGAATCTATATATGGGAAGTGATATATACGCACAATGTAAACTCAGTTTGATAAAGAAAAATGTATATAGGTGCAGTAAAAAGACAGAAAGAAAATAAGGCTTGATGCTGGGTTATTTTCTTCTTTGTATTATTTTTATAATTATAAAGAAATGCATTTTAGACACGTACACTTGAATGTTTATAGCAGCACAATTCACAATTGCAAAGTTGTGGAAACAACCCAAGTGCCCATCAATACACGAGTGGATTATTAAAATGTGGTATATGTATACCATGGAGTACTATTCAGCCATAAGAAGCAATGGTGATGTAGCACCTCTTGTATTTTCCTGGATGGAGCTGAAACCTGTTCTACTAAGTGAAATATCCCAAGAATGGATGGACAGGTACCACATGTACTCACCAGCCAATTGGTATTAGCTGATCAACACCTAAGTGGACACACAGGAACAACATTTATCGGGTGTCGGGCATACGGGAGGGGCGAGGAGGGGATGGGTATACACATACATAATGAGTGCGATG